>JAYMFT010392241.1:0-19590 GCA_038088735.1 Panulirus argus
TCAGTCCTCTGTTCTTAACGCTACCTCGCTAACGCGGGAAAAGGCGAATATGTATAAAAAAAAAAAAAAAAAAAAAATATATATATATATATATATATATATATATATATATATATAAGTGCACAATTCTTCACATCTGTGGGGCGTGTGTTTCATCGTTGGGACTCAATCGTTTCCCTTTCGAAAATCCACCTGATATTCCCCCGTCGCTCGGTAACATAAGGCATTCAGTCGCCCGGAATGTATAAGACATAGTTACTAATCCCCTCGTGAGAGGGGCGGCTTAGGCCTTAGCAACAGCGATGAAAAGGAAAAGAAAAAATCAATATCGCTTCTTTGCGTGCCGTGGGAGAGGGTCAATATTGTACTTTTCCGTGGATGTGGTGGAAGGAAATACGGTCGCTATCGCCACATCGAGCGGGTCATGAGAAGCCTTCCGGTGGTGCCTCTGGGTGAGGGAGTGTCATCTGTGTGGGGTGAGGAGGAGGAGGAGGGGTGTCGCTCGCTGATCGGAGCCACAGTGACGAGTGAATCGTAATTATAAGACAAGAACCTTGCTCTAAGACCTGTACTTATCACTTGTCTGCGACAGGCCTCACAGAAATAACCAGGGTCTGAGAAAGATTTGGGAAAGACTCAGAGAAACAGGACCATCCAAGACGTTGCTCAAGTAAAACTCGTAAGGAGTTAGATGATGCATTATCTCACTGGTAACCGAAGGGTCCATGGCTACAAATTGGCAGTGAATTTAATAAAATCATATGTAAACTCTCACTTTGTATGTGACCCTTGCTTAGGAAAATTCTTTTTTTTACATATTTCAATGATAAGCAAAAGGTGTTTTAAATGAATAAAATCTGTTACTTTATGATACGTTCCTTCAAAAATAAGGAAGACGACATTCAAATTGAAAAAGACAGTCCACTACTTTCTATATTCCTTCAGCGATAAGCCTAAAAAGATTAAAACAGTAAGATGCCTTATTATTCTAATTTTAAGCCAAAGAGATATTACCAATACTTAATTAAGTAATTATGTAATCTTCATAAAATCTAGTGTAATTAGAATATGGCACTTTTTCTAAAAATAACACCTAGATTGGCCCCATTAGCTCAGAGTTTTGTGGATTTCATTTTCAGCTTTCCATAACTCCATTTATCAAACTAAAGTGAAGCTTAGTCATATTCATTAACTAATAGTAATTACGTATATTCAAAAGTTCTTCAAAATCATACCAAGGCTATATTTCATCTATCAAGAATTCTTCTGAAAAATGGAATTGCTTAGACCTTGGAACGCAGAACAGAGCCCTCAACTAAGATGTGTTCAAAAGTCACCTTAATTTAATTAACAGAAAGTATATGAACTCAAGCTCGTACTTACAAATAAAAGAGTTATTCTCTTTTCTGCCACATTGAACGCTGTCGATTGTTAATGTCATAATAAACGCATTAAACCGTGAGAGCCTCCGAGCCTGTGACAACATTCTCCTCCAACACATAAACAGACACATAACTTCTAATCGGAAGAATTCCGGTAAAGTCTTCCAGAAACGTCTCTGCCGAAAAATCCCCCGACATCTTTTGACAATCATCACATTAATGCTCACGGAAAATAGTTCAAGTGTGTGCAACTACTGCTGCATATTCTTACATGTTTATTCATTCTCCTTTACTTTCATACTGAAAAAACCTGTCGAAGGTTTAAGCAAAGAGGGAGTCTCACACGTCCCTCTTTCACACAGAAGATTCTCTTTATGCAAAGGGTGAGTCAGATGGTATTCACATGATCTTATTTTTGAGACTTTGTGCCGTGCAAAGGGTGAGTAAGATAGGTACTGTCATACCCCTCTTTTATATCTTGTGCTGTAAAAAGGGTGAGTATAATAGGTGTTCATATTCCCCTCTCACTGATATTTTGCTATATGCAAAGGGTTGGTAAGGTGAGTGATCACATGATCCTGTTTCTGAAGCTGGGCACTGTGTAATGGGTTAGTATAATAGGTGTTCACATGTACCTATTTCTGGTACCTTGCGCTGTGTGAAGACTGGGGAGAAAAAAATGTTCTACCAGTCGTTTAATAATACCAAATTAGTTTGAGAGGGAGACGTAATACAACCAGACTGTTTCGATAAAACAGGCGTTAATACATTTGATAATCTATCATCGTCTGTTGTATGTGGTAACATGCAAGACTGACTACATCGTGTTCCAAGTCTTAATTCTCAGGAAAATAAGGGCCTTCTCTCACCTCCTTTCCCCAAGGGTATACCAAAAGTTTCAAGGTCCCTTTCATTAAAAAAAGAAAACTTTTGCTGAGTGTTGGTCACGTAAAGAATAGTTAAGTGACCACTGCGCAAATACTTAATGGTTAATGAAGGTCATGCCTTTACTTTGCGATGGAGGAGAACAGTGCAAAGGAACGGGATATGAATATCGGAGTAGTGATGATGAGGCAGTGATGATCCATTACTGACGGTATCTTATCGAGGTAGTGATGATCCATTACTGACGACCTCTTTATGCTTCGGCTGGCAGTGAGGTGGTCAGGATGACATCATTGTCACTGAAGTTCCACGTAATTATATAGCTTAGTATATGATGCTTCAGTACCATACGGCCGGATGTCTCTACAGGCGCCAAGGAGACTGCAAACACACAGCGAAATCACTGACGCAGTGAACATAACTTTAAGTAATACGCTTCGTACTGTACTCACAGCTGTTCATCCAGTGAACACCACATTGACAGAAAACGTCTGCAGTTTTATTTTGTTTTTTTCAGTAAACAATCACTTTTTACCTCAGGTTTCGCCCTGACCTCCATCCTCCTCCTGTATTATAGCCTGACACTCCTGCTTGTGCACAGGGGGGTGTGCTATCATGAGCAGCGGACGGGGAAAGATAACCACCGACTCATTTGAAGGGAACACCACACTGCTATCACACGACATCTCGACCACCAGAAGTGGAGCAGAACTTCAGCTGCTAGCGCTCGGAATAGCAACTAGGATCACATTACTGCCTCGCGACACCGATATTAATAGCAAAAGAGACCAACAGGACGAAGAAACTCCTCGAGGATATGGCGTCTGTGAATGAGAAAATTAGACTCTTGAGGCCTCTGTACGTGACCTGCAGGCCAAGCCGAGAGGACATAAGTAAGGTGACACTTCAACCTTGACAACTGCTTAACTCCCAGAGCAATAGGAAATAAATACACTAACTTTAGAATTAGACGTAATGAGAAACGTCCGCCCATTTTAGCCTCCGGGCAACAGGGGATAGGAAGAAAGCTACGCCAGCTAATTGTTGGAGCATCAAAGACGACATTAAGGGGATGGCTAAAAACTTTAACGGGTCAGTAAGTGTTTTACAGGGAAAACACGAGAGGAGAAAATGGGACGCAGGAGAGATTTAACAACGTCGTTGTGAGGAGGGAAATCCGTAAGACGAGAGGACGTGGAGGGGAAGGTCACACGCTGCCGTCGTTAAACTGGGTGAGGAGTGCTGGGACGGAGCTAAGTACACCTTCAGAGAAGTAACAGAAGGAACAGCCGTAGCGGCTGAGGAGAAGAGGCAACGAGGAGTGGGGAAACAGAGACGAGAGAGAGAATGTGAGTGAGTGAGTGAGTGAGTGGAGGGAAGGGGCCAAGAGACAAAGTTTTGGAAGAGTTGGGGGACAAGTTGGAGTCCTTGCCGAAAACGGATACAAGAAAACAAGAAAACTCCCCGAGAGCGAAGATGCGTCGAGCAGTCAGGAGTATAGTTATGAAATTTAAATCGCTGCTCACTTACCGGCACCTCACTTTACCAAGAGTTATGATACGAGGTGATTAATCAACTCTAGGGGGGTAGGGGGAAAGCGTTGAAAGTTACCACTCAAGTCGAAGAGAAAGTTGAGGAAGATGGAGGTGTAGGAAAGGGCAGACCGAGTGAGATGGACCCCCAACCCGTTCTTCATGACCACACGAATGATTTCTGTATGGCCTATTAGCGGGCTGGTGTCCTGCTAGATGTTCCACCCCTCTGGCGAGGATGTGAGGGGTGTTCTCGCCTCGAACTGCCGAAAAGACATCCAGACTCGAAGTAGGACTAGTTGAGCATGAACTTATTGATGAGACTTTGAAGGAAAAACTGAACGTTTTTTTTTTTTGTCTGCTCGTGATCTATGGAGGGGATGGAACGAGTCTTATAAGACGTAAGGATGGGTGAGCTGAATTCTGTAATGAATCCACTTAGGATCAGAATGTAGCAACTGACAGAGCTGCTGTGCTTTGTTCTTCTGCTGACAAAGTTAATGGAGGCTGGTGGCTTGAGGATGATAGGGGGCAGACGTGAAGGGAAATGTGCTGACGAACGGAAGGAACCTGCATCAAATTCTCCATGGACGTACCTCCAGCTGTGCTGATTGTATAGCGTGGATCGTCTTGATAGAGATGGACTCTTATGTCCCTTCTTCTACTAAACCTCTATCCCTTCAATCATGGACTGATCGTCGTGAGTACATCTTGAGCAGAGATGAAGAAAAAAAATACAAAAAAAACAACCGAATGGTACTTTTAAGGTAGTGCTTCAAAGAAGTGCGTCTAAGTACAGAATCATCTCAAAAAAACGAAAAATCTACGTTACTTGGGCAGTCTGACATCTGAAATCTGAATCAGATAATTGGGGAAGCTGAAGCTAACCTGGCTACAAGGTGACAGAAAATCTAGGTGTTCCAGCGACTCGTGTGGAAAGAGGATTACTTCGGGGAGTGGCGAGTGCCTTAATGAGACTTAACGTGAATTACTGACGAACGCTCAGTCCGGAGCAAGACGCCCTGATCCTGCGATTGCTCCTGAGAAGGAACAGTAACTCGTGAGGAGACAGACAGTGAGGCTGGAAGGGTTATAGATGGCGTCCCAGGGAGATGCAATCGATGAGAGGGTGATGATTACGATGGCGAAGGAAGTAGGCATAGAGACCGGGAGAGATGACGATTGCAACGCCAAAGCAAGAGGAATATAGAGAGGGTTCGAACCCGTGACAAAACCGATCGCAAGGAGCAAGAAGTGAAATAAGAGGAGGTGAGAGACGAGCCTGTGGGCGTGAGATATAGTGACCCGTGAGGAGAAGAGACAACTATGATAACCTTGTTTATGTGTGGGTGAATGAGTGGCTGTACAACTGCGTCATGAGGAGAATATTAGCGAGGGGCTACATAGTTCTGTATGAGGGAAACATACGGAAGATGGAATAGCTTAAAGGATGGAATGATTTCACGTAAGCTGCTTGTATATATGAAGCCCTTGGCTGAATGAGCTCAGGAGATGAGGAGTTCAGTGAGATTCACTCTCCTCAGACCTGACCCTTTTCTTCTGTCGCAGCTGGTGGCTGTCTGTCTCCGACCTCCTCGGTACTAAGGGAGTGGGAGGAGATGAGCATACCTCACTAAATAATCGTAGTGTTTATGGGGTACAGTAACGGCATACTAATTCAAGTCAACTGAAAGGTGAAAGTCAGGAAATATGCTATGTTATATCAAGGCTCCATTATTGTTGAAATATCTGCATGGCTTGCTCATAACTTTGTCTGGACAATGTGGGAAGACGATATATATATATATATATATATATATATATATATATATATATATATATATATATCATCGTAAGGAAGCATTTAGTAAAAGTAAGTCATTATTAGCTCTAAGGGTTCAGATCTAGTGTATTATATGATAGCTTTTCTTTAATGTGCGTGTTTGATATTAGATTCGTGCCGTGTCCTGAGTAATTACCCTCATAAAACGTGATGAGAGGTGCTTCATCACCGGGTAAGCTGAGCAAGAGTTCTTGAAGGGAACGTCGTGTGTACTTGAACAGTTCGCTTCGGTGTCACGTCGGGTGTTTCTGTTTTCTCCCGTCAGGCGTTCAAATGCTCGCGTTGAGGTCAACGGGCGTTTCCTTTAAAGGCTGACTTGTTTCCCAGTGGGGTCAGTTGTCGAGTATGTGTGTGTCCTCAGTCGCACAGGCAAGACGGTACAAATCCCTGAGCGCGACGGCATGACCTAAGAGTGTAATGAATGAATTGGCCTTCGACCCAAATCGTAAGGGTTTGGCTAGTGGGTTCAGAGAGGCTTGTTGGTGCGTGTGATGCTGGTGGGGTCCTGTCTCTATCATGGGGTGAGGGAGGATGTCTCCCGTGCCCTGGTCGGATCAGCCGTTGTGGCCCTGGTAGCATCAGCCGTTGTGGCCCTGGTCGGATCAGCTGTTGTGGCCCTGGTCGGATCAGCTGTTGCGGCCCTGGTCGGATCAGCTGTTGTGGCCCTGGTCGGATCAGCTGTTCAGCTTGAAACAGTCAAACCTCTGGAGTTATTCACACGTTGCTAGCTGTTACGGCGTCGCTCGCTAAATTTGCGAGACTCATTCAAACCATGGACAGCAGTTTGGTATTATATGAACCACTCTTAGTTAATCCTTTATTGCTCGCATTTAGTTTCGAGTGATATTAGGCAAGAGTAAATTAATGCTTCTTCTTTTTTTTTTAATAACCACGATATACTATCGACTGATATCAGGAAAGATTAGACAGATCTTTTGTATTACTCACACTTTCGTCTCGAGGAATGGGAGGCAGGGGTAGATTGATCCTTTTCCATACTTAAACTTTAATTTCGAATTATATTAAGCAGAAGTAAACTGATGTTCTTCATTACTCACACTTTAGTTTCGAGTAATATTAGGCAGGAGTAAATTAATCATTTGATTACTCACACTTGCAATTTCGGGTGATATTAGGCAGGAGTAGATTAATCATTCTTGACAACATACTGTAGGGTGAATTGTTTCACTAGGACACTATTCGCTACGATGAATTTAGTGTGCCTACAACATCCTAGAACATCCTGCATGTGGGTTATCTATACCGTTGACGGAGTCGGAGCTGTAGGTCTTTATTTACACATGCAGGACTCTCTGGGGAAGCGATGTAGCCTTATGCCCTGTATGATATATTCATCTGGTTCTCCAAAGATGATAAGACTCAGTCCACAGAACCTGAAGCTATGTTGTTTCTCCATTGAGACACGGTGTCATCGTGGGGTATGCGAGTAAATCTCAGGAAAGCTATATTGGCGTGGTGAGTATACTCTCGGCTGCCCATCGAGGCTCTTGTGAATCATCCTGCCTCATCTAGGCCGTAGTTAGCCACAATATGGCGATGGATGAGTACCAGATGGTTCATTGTGGCTGAACAGCTGCCAGTGGGTGTGTTCTAGACCCATCAACGCTACGCATCCATCGGTCTTCCAATGGGGTCAGGTAGAACTGCGTGAAATGCATCAGACATTACATTTCCGTTCATCCTCTACATTATACTGCATGTATTCGGAACTGTATAGGGAGGAAGACAAGAATAGTATGGACTTAGGAAGGCAGACAACCTCTCCTCTCTTTCTTGTGATATACTTTTGTTATGTACTATTTTCGGGGCCGCAAAGAACGAAAAAAGAAAATAATAACTTGTATTTTCAATCACGATTTTTCTTTTTACTGTGTGCCTTCAAAGTTGGTATATCTGTGACTGTGTTGGCTGTCGTGTCTGCTTGCGTTTCCTGCTAACAGACAAAAGGTTCAAATAATATGCAGCGTATTTCACTCTCTTTTTTTCTTTTTTTAAGTTTCTGGGGATCCTTCGCTAAGCCTTCTTTTAAGTGGTTCCGATCCTCTTTTTCCCTTACGATAACTTTGTGAATCTTTTGGCGGAACACTCACGGATATTCAAGGATCACAATTAAGGGCTTAATGCCAAAGCCCTCCGGATTTTTCTTCTCGTCATTTATATTTCAAACCTTTAAAACATTTGAAAGGTCACTCGTGCGACCTTCTGATAGTTTTCCAGACCATTATTGGGACCTTTCTGATCTCACATCACTCATAGGACCTTCAAGTAGCTATAAGCTCACTTTTAGGAAATTCTGATTGTTCCAGGATCGCTCGTTGCACTTTCTGATTGCCCTGATATACCTCTTAAAAGCTTCTGATTGGTCCAATTACTATTCCTGGGACCTTCTCTATCGTTACCAGGACCTCCTGAGTGTTCCAGGATAATCATTACGATCTTCTCATTGTTCCAGGGTAACCATCAGGACCTAACCATTGTTCCAGAATCACTATTAGGGCCTTCTGATGGTTAGGGGATCATTATTAGGTCCTTCTGATTGTTCCAGCATCAGGATCATTATTAGGATCTTCTGATTGTTCCAGCATCAATATTCGGACCCACTAATTTTTGTTTGGACCAAATGATTGTTCTGAGATCACTCCAGTGAACTTATCGTTCTGGGACTGTCTCATCAATACCCACTACCACAAAGAGGGACGTCTCGCGTCGTCTTTCTGTACCCTTCGTATATTTTACCCCCTGCCAGCTCTTAGCATAGTATCTCACGGGGATGCGAATGGTTGTATTCAAGATCATATTCCGAATACTGTGAATGCCCTCGAGCGCCGAAGGGGGAAAGTCAAAGGGGACTTGTGAGTGCCTCTTGTGTTGTGTTTCACGAGGGTAAGATTACGAATTTGGCCTTTGGGGTACTCTCTCTCTCTCTCTCTCTCTCTCTCTCTCTCTCTCTCTCTCTCTCTCTCTCTCTTCTCTCTCTCTTCTCTCTTCTCTCTCTCTCTGACGATATACTGAGCGTCAAGTTAAAGTCTGTAGAGGAGCCAACTGAACTCTGATGACATCTAGAAATACTCCAAGTCTTGGCAAGGAGAGCAGATCCTAAGGGATGACGTCTAAGTCAACTCTTGTAAAGTGATCGAGAAAACAGATAGAATGAAACTCTGGATCTTACTGGAGGGATGGAGTGTGGCTTTAGGGAGACGCCAAATGATGGATGCGTTATATTTCTAAGTTGCTTTTGAGACCAATGGACAGGGTACGGCCTTTTCGTAAGGCCCCCAGAAGAAAAGGTGTTATGTGAGGCCCTCTTCTAATTAGGTGAGGTTCTGTTGCGATCTGTGAGAATTACGAACCAGAGGGAAGGATGTGCCATAGTTCATTTAATGTTGGATGGTTGGAGAACAGCCACAGGGGTATCGTAGACGACGTTCTCCGGGGAAGGTTGGAGAACTGCCTTAAGGTTATTGTAAATACAGTCTTTAAGAAGGGTTGGAGACCAGCCTTCAAGCTATCGGAGACTACGATCTCCTTGGAATATAAGAGAACCACCGAAGGAGTCACCCAGAATGCCTGACGCCTGGAGAAGGCGACGTAGATCTGTGACGCAGGACGGTTCTCCGAGTGGAGGTGATGAGAGACAAGAGAGATGATATATTGATCACAGTAACGTATTCATGGAAGCTCTGATTCCCAAGTGCAGTGCTCCAAGTGAGGGTGTGGTGAGGATACAGCCCTTGTGTCTTGTGTTACAAGGACGTGTGTCGCAACACTTGGTCAATAGCTCCCTTGCAACACCTGGTCAATGGCTCCCTTGCAACACTTGGTCAATAGCTTCCTCGCACAAGAGCAGTGGATCAAGATATTTTGCATGTGATGTCAGCTGACTGATACTGTCCCTCTTGAAGGCGTGCATGAAAACGTGTAGCACTCGTTAAACACATCCATGATGTCTCAGAACTCGTTAAACATATCCATGTTAACCCGTAGCTCGTTGAACACATCCATGATAACGTAGTCCTCCCTGAACACATCCACGGGAATTCAGCAACGTTAAATCAGTTCTCGTTGAACAAATCCATGATATCCTGGTCCACGTAGAACACATCTATGATTAACTAGTATATCTAGATCAACAACATATTCATCTACTCGAAATGTTTATATGTTAGCATTATCTTACTAGTCTAACAGAAATTACCTTCACCCTTGATAAAGTTTTCATGTTAATTCTATCCTCGTAGTTAATATATAACTCATCCTTAGGGAATTCCTGCTGCTTAACTTTGTTCTCAATTAATGAACTCCGTCCGTACACTCCTCTTAATACTGTATGGCAAGGAAACTTAGCTCCATGAAAGATCTGATCTTTAACTACTCGTTTTGTTGAATACTGTGACATAGCTTTTGCAGTATCTGTTGCTAAATATGTTATAGCATGCTATATAGCTTTGGGAAGATCTGCTGTTAACATAGGAGTCTTACAGCATGTTAAATACAGCATAGCTTTTGAAGGTTGTGCTCTCCTTCCATAGCATGTTAATACAGCTAGGTCTTAGAGGATCTCCTGCTAACATAGTTCTCTTACATTAACATAGCTCGTGGAAGATCTGCTCTTAACGTGGTCGTTTAATAACACGGCAACACAGCCCGGGCAGTGATCTCCGACAGGACAGTCTCCGCATATTGTGCCCTGTTAACTTAATCCAAAATGGGCCCATAATTTAACCTAGTTCCTGCAGGAGAAGGCGGGATTAACTCCCTCATTAGCCTGACGTACCAGGTTATTAGCCTTGCATAGTGAACACTGGCCCGGCCCCTAACTCCTCCTGATACGAACATACTCTGGTGAATGTAATCAGGATATGCAGAAATATCCTAATCTTTTAGAAAATTCACCGAACCCAAAGGCAATATTGTGCACTGCTGGGAGAAATTTTAAGGTTTTTATCATTTTCTTACTTTCCTGCAGATTACGAGTTCTACTGGTTTGTTGTTGTTGTTCTTGTTAGTTCTTGCATACATGCGTACAAATATGCATAAATACATATGTTCATACATACATACATACATACATACATACATACATAAATATAAGGAGCAAAACGAGTTTAAAATTCTCTCCCCTTAACACAGAAAGAGTAAACACAGACATGCATACAAACATATATACATACATACATCTGGGTGGTTTTACGTGTGTGCAAGTACTGTGGCTGGAGCAGTGTGTGTGTGTGTGTGTGGATGGGTGCGTGGTGTATAAACATCGTAAAAAAGAATTGATAAAACACTGGTAGATATCACGAGAATCATTGATAATCTTATACAGCTACCTATAGCAGCCAAGGTCTGCGTTTCTTTTCAGGGTAATTGTCGAAATATACCAGACGGACCCATGACTGAGCGCCACAACAACATGCAGAAAGTGTAAACAAACAGACGACACCCCATGCGGCTGGTGGATCCAGCGGCCAGCCTCCCCACAAGCGGCCATTCCACGCCGTCCCCAGCACCAGGCCACATTAACGCTGGTATATTTCTATAATAATTCCCGGAGGCTAAGGGGGAAGGTTGGGTGAAGTTTTCATAGATTTCCGTTGATTTCTGCAAGTTATTTCACACCTACTTTCCCGTTAAGTACCGTACATTTTCACTCCCGATCTTAATAGCCCTCACCCACCAAATTTATAATCGTAGGATGGAATAAAAATAAAAAAAATTGAATGCTCCAGATAGAGCAGGGCCGATCTAAATCACTTCTGCCAGCTTTAAGGATTGTGGTGATACCACTTTCATACATTCCCGTGAAGAAATAGAATGGCGGGGTTAAATTGATACTTTACCGACCTGTGTGAGTGTGTATGTGTGTGTGTGTGTGTGTGTGTGTGTGTGTGTGTGTGTGTGTGTGTGTGTGTGTGTGTGTGTGTGTGTGTGTGTGTGAGGGTTGTATAGCTGAAGGTGTGTGTGGAGGAGGCTCTGAAGGAGGAACTGTATGTGAGTAGTGTAGGAGGAGCTGTGCGTGGCTACGGTAGGTAAAGGTGTTCGAGGCTATTTTAGGAGGAGGTGTATGTGTGTGTGTGTGCGTGTGTGAGTACTGGAATTTGACGGGTGTGAGGGTGTCTCGTCCTCCCTTGCAAGGAAGTCCTGACCTCGAATGAGTCAGCGGACGGGAAATGAGAGGAGGGCAACTCTGTTGTCATCCATCCTGCTGACGCCCGAAGAAATTCCTCGGTCTTCACTCAGCGAGACCTCATCCTTGGGGGAAGTCGATGAGCAAACAGAAGCCTGTCTCCGTCAGCCAACAGTCTCCGGTTACAAAGGGATCTGACGATAGTGTTGTCCAAGGGAAAATAAAATTAAAAAAAAGATAACCTGATAGGTGCTCCAGACAAACCTGTTGAGAAGAAAGTTCCACCACGGGAATCTGAGTAGGGATTGGGGGCGGAAAAATATATATATAACCCGAAAAAGTATGTCCATGAGAATATTACTCGAGAAAGTTGGTCAGAAGTTGGCCCTTGGAGAGTATTGTCCACAAGAAGTCCTTCCCAGAGAAAACGGTCTCAGACAAGATTGTCTGGAAGAAGTCCTTACCAGAAAAACCTGTCCTGTCGGAGTCTCTCCTGGGGAAAAAAAAAAAAAGTATCTTACAGAATGGGGTATTCGAGGGAAAACTTTTAGGCAGACACGTTCTGGACAGGCCTCACTAAGGACAAAAAAACGAAGAAAACTTATGGTTCTGAAGGAACTTGGTCCTTACAAGAAAAACCTATCATAGCGGAGTCTCTCCTAGAAAAAGAAAACAAGAAAAGAGAGAAAGTATCTTACTGAATGGAATATCCAAGGGAATATTTTAGGTAAACACGTTCCGGGCAGACTTAACTAAGGAAGAAAACGAAGAAGGAAACTTACGGTTCTGAAGGAATTTAGTTCGAAGAATAGATGACTTAGATTCTTATGGAAACCTCCCCCACAACACATGAAAGGTAGAGCCATGCCTGATTCATAGCCCCACGGCAGAGCAAACAATTCTCGAGTATTTTCTTGCATTAGGAGCCTGATGAAACCCATCGTCGTACTGGAGGCAATGATGATACACACTGGAACACAAGAGAATGCATGGAGCAACAGACCGCCACCGCCCTCTCGAGGCAAATTGACGAACGATCGCGTATTGTACCGCCGACTTTAATATATATATATATATATATATATATATATATATATATATATATATATATATATATATATATATATATTTCGCAATATTAACTGGATAGAGATTGATGTTTCATTCGAGATTTATGATTCATTAAGAGACTTTCTGGCTCTCTGGTGTTCATTTCAGTATTGATTAGGTGTGTAATCAAGTCAAGCAGGCGTTGGCTGTTAGAACGACAGCAAAGAAAATAGCTAAACCCTTTTATTCTGTAGCCAAAAGGTTAATGGCGAAAAGCCAAGACACTGTAAATACTGATAGATACGGCAAGACCTGAATGGATGCTGGCCTAGTTTCTCCACAGCACCTTCGCTGACTTGACATATACTGGTTGACTCTAGCATAATTGGTAATAGACCTGTGATTCGTTGCATAGATGTATTATTGTTGCTTTCTCTCTCTCTCCCTCCCTCTCTCTCTCTCTCTCTCTCTCTCTCTCTCTCTCTCTCAGCAAGACGATGTCGGTCCAGCACACCGCAACGTTTAACTTCGCTTGAACTGGCCGTCAAAAGTGCTAGTCAGGTCATTGCCTCTGACCGCTGAAGTCAGGTCAGGTAAAGGCCTATCTTGTGAACTAGACTTGGTACTCCTTCGACCACATAAGTCAGCTCGAAGGGAAAAGGTCAGAGTAGGTCAGCTAAGGGCCAGTTTGCTGACCAGACCGAGTGCCGTGTGTCAACTCGCTGATTACGAACTCGCATTGCCTCCAAGGACCAACTCTTTTCTGGAGGGTAATTGTTACGATAGTGAGCAGGGGACGGCCAGGGTTCACATGGTGTGGCGTAGGAGGTGAATGTGGGTCACCAGGCGCGGTGGGAGGGGAGCGTTGGTCACCAGGTGTGGTAGAAAGGGAGTGTTGGTCACCAGGTGTGGTGGGAGGGGAGTGTTGGTCACCAGGTGTGGTAGAAGGAGGGTGTTGGTTACCAGGTGTGGTAGAAGGGGAGCGTTGGTCACCAGGTGTGGTAGAAGGAGAGTGTTGGTCACCAGGTGTGGTGGGAGGGGAGCGTTGGTCACCAGGCGTGTAATGATTCGTATAACGACAACTGACATACACTGAGGAAAAGTATTAATGGATGGAAATCAACCCCTTGAACAGGTCGTGCGACCCTTCAGCACGACCTGCAACCGTTGAGCACAACGGCACGACCCTTAGGTACGACTGGCCTCCATAACCTTTGACCTGACCGTTAACGGTAAGGGCGAAGGTCAGGCTAACCATACGCCAAAGGCATTACAGTCGTGCTCAAGGGTTTGTACGTCATGTTCAAGGGTCGTGCGTCGTGTTTATTGGTCGTACGTCATTCCCAAGGGTCTTGCTTCATTCTCAAGGGTCGTACTTCATGCTCAAGGGTCCTACTTCATGCTCAAGGGTCGTACGTCATTTTCAAGGGTCGTACGTCATGCTGGAGGGTCGTACGTCATGCTCAAGGGGTTAATTACTATCCATTAAAACTTTTCCCCAGTCTATGTCAGACTGGAGTTATTAGAAAGATGGGAGTTATTAGAAACCATTACGTTTTCTTTTCTGAGAGGCAAATGTGTAATTAGTCTTACAGTGAGCAGAAATTATGATTCTTTCTCGGCTTGGTATCTTTTGTATGCGCATGTGCGTGTGTGATCACCATTTGTGAGTTACGGGATTACTGTTTTGCGAGTTACGGGGAGTGAGTTATACACTCGTGTTATACACTCGTGTGTGTGTGTGTGTGTGTGTTTTATACTCGTGGGGGCCCCATCTCTTGCACGTTCTCTGCCATCATGCAACATTTTAAACTTGCATCTTCCGTATGTTACACTAAATGACATTTTACTCCCTTCATCCAACACTCTTACACTACAAAAGTACCTCTTTACGTCTTGTTTTACAGTTTATGTTCTTTGGTTCCATGTTATGGCCTCTGGTTGTTCTAAACTCTCATCTGTCGAAGAACTCCTCTCTGTCGACCTCGTCAAAGTAAGTGCGGCTGTGAATATATGTGTGGGTGGATGTATACGGCTGTGTGATGTCTTTCTTGGTCTGTCTGTGTGTACAGGTATTCTAGTACCTCTCTACCCTCCCATGTCTTTCCCAATAACTATGACCGGGCACGTTTCAAAAGACGGGTTTTTCACTTTCTCAAAAATTCGTAAATACTTTCCCTCGTCGTTTCTTTTTCCGTTTCATAATTCTCTCTGTATTTTAATTAAGGCCCGACCTTGATGTGGATTTTTTTGTCCGTGACTGGAGCCTTCAACTTAAAAAAAATATATGAAAAAGACGACAATTATACCTTCTCATTTGTCAAGGAAACAAAAGTAATACTTTCGTTGTGGTGTGGGCAAAGTACCAGCTACAAAAACAAAGGAGGCAAAGTTTGCGTAGTTGAAGAAGTATAGGGCGGAGCGGGCGGGCTCTGAGAAGTGGGCGGGGCTCGCTGATGGGCGTGTGGGCGGGATGGCTAGCTAGCCCATGGAAACACCACCACAGATCCAATAAGGAAAAAGAAGATTGAAAGAAAAAAATTATCCACATTAAACCTTTTCTCTCCTATTCTCATGAGCATAATGATAACAGCAAAATCTTCTCATTATGCTTCCATTCCTTAAGCATAAGTCAAAAGAATCACAGTTATTAGCCTTACAAAATGTGGACACGAAACAAAAAAAAAGAGAAAATGGTTTGATGGGAGTAGGGAGGAACTCCATTAGAAGTTGCATACAAAAGCTTTGGCCACGAACTTTATTCGTAAATATTAAGCTGGGTTTTTTATACACTCATGGCTGTGGGTGTGGGGTGTGGGTCTGGTCTTGGAGGGACAGCGAGACAATGCATTAAGACGCTGGGCTGACGATCCAACACATCTTCGCTATCCTCCCCCTACCCTCCCCACCCCACCCTCCCCGTTTTCTCTTCAACTACCGCTGAAAACTGGTGGAAGAAATTATTTATTCTCTGACGTATGCAAAGGAGGAAGCACTTGGGAGGGGGAGGGAGGGAATTTATTTCCTTGCGTAATGAGTAGTTGGGTCTTAATGATACAAGGGACGGTAATATACTGTTGACTGTAATGAAAGGCGAGTTACGGCAGCTGTCGTGAATATGAACAGTGTGATTTATTCAACAGGTCTGTTACTTTGGGATGACAGTGCCTGGCTAGCGAAGGCACGGTGCCGTTTATACTGGAAGTAGTAGTAACGGGTGGACGTGACAGGGAACGCTGGCGTGACAAGTGGTGGTGACAGGCGAGGGATGGAGGCTGGCATCATGACATGCTGGAGGCTAGCGTGACAGGTGAGGAGACGTAAATGACAGACAGAGATGAGAGGTGAAGATGAGGACAGAGACGATGTATTTGGGTGAGGGTATAAGAGACACTGGACCAATGCTCCAGTAGTAGTGAGGTGACAGGGTATAGAGCTGGTGGTAAGGCTACTCAGGCGGAGGCGTAGACGTGACAGAATAACCAATTTCGAGTCGACGATGAGGGGCTGCGCCACGTTGTATTAGATGATAATACTCCCGCTGATGATTATGAGGATGATGATGATGTCAGGGGGAAGATAATCTGCCTCTTGTAGATGATGGTGGCCCCCTGTCTTCCTCCAGGGAGAGACTCCACGACACATATACATAAACTACGACGAGCGACCGGGGGATTCGGTGATGGAAACTTTTTAAAAGACGTCATCACTGTGATGACACCTAAAGACTTTAAGAACTTATTTCAACGTTGGAACCTGTAGTTGGTGGTGTCGAATCTCAATGAGTTGCGTGGAACGAACAGCACAAAATGTAGGGGAGTGGAGGGAGGTGCTGGTGTGTGTGATCATGGTCCACCACCTCCAACACTCCTCCAACAGTCTCCTGCCGCCACCATCACCAGCAATCTCCTACAACCTCCAACACTCTCCTACCCTCTCCAGTTTCTGCAGACGCCTCAACCCTAAGGAAGCTCCTCCTACTCCAACGCCGTCTTGCACACCTCATGCTTTTCATCGAGACCTCTGACATTCCCTATACCTCCCAGGTGGACTCAGCTGAAACTAAAACTTCCAAACACCATCTTCTTCTCCATTAACCACCTTCAATACTCCCTGCCACCTCCGATATTCAACCGCCACTCTCCCTCCAAATGCCATCCACTTCCCCAATACCACCTTGAACGCTCCCCCTTCAGCCTCCGGGACGCATTTATCCCCCTCAACGCCCCTCTTGTCACCTGCAGCTCTCCTCCGCCAGCACCAACACCTACGTCTTATGTAGATAAACTAAAGCCAACGTCCTTGCCAACCTCAAAATACCTCACTGTTGCATTGGTTACTTCCCTTCCGTAAACTCTCCTCTTAAAGGACATCATATTTTAGTGAATATGAACTGTTTTCTGGCCGGACGTGCTTGTCTTGTACAGGCTGCTTTATACTGGTAGAGACACTGCGGTTGCCAGCCAGGCTGGTGTTGGCTTGGGATAGACTACAGCTACCCGGGCTGGTGGATAAGGATGCCCAACGACTGCCCGGAAGGATGGTTAAGGAAGGCTTAAAGCTGCCAGGATGGTGGTTTGAGGATGCGCTAACAGCCGCCGCCGCCCCCACCACACGCTGGTGACGGAAGAGGCACTGCGGCCGTCCGCCGGTGGGTGAGGAATCACAGCAACCTCCCTGTGCTTCGTGCTTACAAGCAGCACTGTACCTGCCGGGCTGATGGTTATAAAAGTGCTACACCTGCCCAGGATATAATGGTTCAGGAAGCGCTGCAGGTACCTGGGGGGGTGGTGGCGGTGGTGGTGGTAGCAGCCGCCCCGAAGGCAAGGGAGTTAAATATGTGAACTCGAGGAGCCTGCAGCAGGCGCAGTCCCAACACCTCGTAAACATGGACATATGTTTTCAGAGAGAATCCTGACTCTCACCACCGAATTATTCTATAAAAAACTTTGTGAAATATGGGGAGCTCAGCGCCATGTTACAGCCGACCTTCCACTGTGCCAGCTGCGCCACACTTCCAGCTGGCCACAGGTGGCTTGGCGAATGCCGTCTTTTTCATTTGGACACATCTGGCTTAGAGGGAACCAGCTGGTCGCAGATGAGCCAGTGGGTCCCATCTTCCCAAGTCGGCCACCGGTGGTAGAGGGGATCCCATCTTCCTCAGCTGAGCTCTGATGGCTATATGGATCCCATCCGGCTTAGTGAATCCCATCCTCCCCAGCTGGGCATAATGGCTGTATGGACCCCTATCTTCTCTCCACCTGGACACAGAGGGCTTAGTGAATCCCATCTTCTTCGGCCGGACGTTAAGTACGTAGCTTACTGAATCCTATCTTCTTCAGTTGGACGCAGATCTCTCGGACGGCCCTGTCTCCTCCTCCTCCTCCTCCTCCTCCTCGAGCCCAACAGAAATGACCCGCCAGAGCCTTTTGATCCCAGATTCCACTGATACCGTATTTTCTCGAGATGGAGAGGGGGCGAAGAAAGAAGGGTGGACGGATGGGGAGGGAGAGTAGCCTTTACGTCTGAGGGACGACCGGCGTCATACTGGACCGGACTAAGAGAGGAGCTTCCTTCCCTTGCCGTACGTGATTTGCTCCGTCGCCAGTTTCTTCTGGCGGAAAAGAGATTAAGCACTTGCACTACGTTACGACAACCTTACGACAGACGCACTGACACTGCATTACGACACCCTTTACGACAGACGTACAGAGGGGACGCCTGAGGTTTGAGGTTATGCTGGCGGTGACATCTAAGGAAACCCTGGCAGTGACCTTCAGAAAGAATATGCTATCACTGGCTACCTAAGGTAGACAGTGACATCCTGAAGTAAACGCTAGCAGTGACATCCCTGAGACTCATTCCACCTCCTGGGGTGACATCCTGAAGCTAAAGCAACCACTGATCTCCCTTGGCGTGAATGCAGAGACTAAGTATCTTTAAATATCGACCAACTCGTCGGCAGGCAACGGATTAGACGGACGCCAACAACGCCATGGGTCCATTCTCACCGTCCCATAAAATGCGGGACAGAACGACCCGCTGTTGCAGCTTTCGATATGGCGGGGGAAAAAAAAATATACGAATATTCTTGTGGTTTGTAAGCCCAGGTGGGACGCCGGTAGGTAAAATTGTACTGCGTTTTATCACACATGAATTTTTTGAAATGGATTTGTTGAGTGTGGCACACAGACACACACACACACACACACACACACACACAGTTACATTAATTGGATCTTGTCATTTCTATTTCAGGTGATCAAATCTACCACAGATAATTACGTCCAGCTTTACCTTAATTGATCAGGTCAAGCGTAATTTCACTTAATCATTCCATTACAGTCTCAGTTGATCATGTCCAGCATAAGCGCCCCCCCCAGTTGATCGTTTATCACAAAAACCCAGATGATTGTCCCTAGCATATTCTCAGCTGATCATGTCTGTTATAATCTCAGCTGAGCATGTTAACCATAACGTCAAATAATAAGCTTTCACGTTCGGTAGAATATAATTCAGTGTCAGGAAATACTTAAGTTGATTAAATCTTTTGATCAACTTGGTTATCTCGTCTGATCTCTAGCAACATGATATCAGAGGATCAGTGAATGATCACCTCCACTGAATTACAACAAAGGTGATCAATTTCATCTGATCATGATCACCTTATCATCTCTGACCATTACGAAACTGATTGCAAAATGATCACTACTAGAGTAAATTATAATTCATACAACCAGAGTAACTGAAGCT
>JAYMFT010392252.1:0-19590 GCA_038088735.1 Panulirus argus
ATATATATATATATATATATATATGTGTGTGTGTGTGTGTGTGTGTGTGTGTGTGTATCCCTGCTTAAGTCGTGTGTGTTACAGTTTCAGATTGTTTTTTGTACCCGGTGATCCAGATGGTCCATTGGCTGTAACTATGCCGGGCCAATTTTCACAACACGGCTACAGGGCATAAATGGAAATCTCTTAAGCTTTACCAAACCACATAATTCTCTGGATATCGAAAGCAGTGGTTTTGATGTTACACAATTAGAAATAACAGGCGAAATGTATTTTAACAATTTATTCAATACAAATTTTGTGGGTTTGCCTCTCCATACATGAGCCGGATTGTGCGTAGATTTAATAAAAGCAGTATTTTTCTCTATTCTAAAATGATAATCAAGAGAATAACACTGTGATCAAAAGCTTCACAAAGCTCATTTGCTCATTACTTATGATACGCCTTAATAATACATAAGTCGACTATCAGTTGGATTTTCTTTTAAAAAATCAGTCGTTGGCCAACCTCGCGGTGCATTGTGGGAGTCGATGGCTCTAGAGAGCACCACTTGACTGACCTCCGCTGATGGGCAAAGTGGTAGATCTTCTCAAGCTGTGATCTTGAAATTACTTCCGTCTCGTGCTCGTCAGAATTGCTGTAGGTGAAGATGGATCCCAATGACACCAGCTGCTGTCCTGAACGCAGGCACAGTATTGATATAGTGACAAAAACATCGTTTTTCTTTTTTTTTTACCTTCTTAAGGACATTAATGTTTACGGTGGCTATTGTGAATCTCCTTCCAAGCCGAAATTAGTGTTGCTGTATTTCAGTTATAGTATTATGCTTCACATATAGTATGCTGCGATCTATGCTTATATGTTCTGTAAGTATGTTTGTAGTATAAAGTTTGCCATTTCAGCTTTTGTTTTCTCCATTTTGTATCCTGCAGGAGTACACAAATCCCAGACCCATCTACGGTACTCCTTTTATCAAACTTATCACAAACCAGCCACATAGACAGTTTCTACCTAGTCCTATATTTTTTTTTTATTTCCATTTGTCTAGTGGGGCAGTGGGGCTCCTTGCCATGCAATAATTCTTTATATACATGTACACATGTTCCTGTTTGTTTTGTGAGGTTGAAGTCCGATTTCTTCAGTGCCATGATGGAATACCTGATTATTTCATGGTAGAAGGAAATGAAAATTATATATGTGAAAGAAGAGGTGAAAGCAAGTGAGCTTGGAAAGGAGTTAGAGATACCAAGAGAGATTGAATGAAAGGTGGTATTAGGTTGAGAGTAGATGCAACAAGTAGTGTGGATAATGTGAAAATATTTAGGGAATCAGAACCTACATATGTGGGTGATGTATGTGACATGAGGAAAGTGTTTTTCCTACGTGTGTGTGTGTGTATGTGTGTGTGTGTGTTAGACCCTTTGAAACGCTGAGAGCTTTTATTACTGAAAGTATGGAAGCCGCGCGCATTGATGATTGTCTTTCTTCTTTGAGTGGGCCTCAAGCCTCACTGGACCCAACATAACAGTATATCTTCTTACATAACCTTTTTCCGCCACCTGGAAATTCCTACTGCCAAATTCTCCAGCAAACCACACGCTACATAGCCTAATGCTACCCCACCTCCCGACATGCCCGACTCTCAACACCTCATACACGTCCCCCACCACTACTTCCACTACGTCCCATATATCCTCTCACCGACTCGCTTCACATACGCCTTAACTTCTTGTATATTGCTTTGTAGCGGCCAAACTATACCCATAGTACGAGAGCTAAGGGTATATGATACCAAATTATCTTTTGATAATAATACGGAAGTCTATAAATGGGCACATGCCCTCGTTGAACATATGTTGTTATTTCTACCTGTACATGCTTTATTTCACAGCCAAAGTAATTTTGCTTTCACTGTATTCGTGATCTCTATTAGTTCCTTAATTAGTTTGTAGTTGTAGGTCGTCTGGTGCTAGTAATGGGGTGTGATCTGATACGAAATCCTGTGGATTCCGTTTTGGAAATGGTTCCTAGATTTATGTTGTGCATTGCCAATTAATCGTTTACTGATGATTAAATTATGATGTTAAAGGTCCATTACCACGGGAAAAATTCCTGGTTACCTGTAAACTAGAATATACACTCACGAAGCAGGGATAACCCTAATCTGCCCATAACATTCGTCTATTGACGTAAAGGTCACTTTTGAGCTAGTTGACCTTCATTAAACTTAACAAAGCAGTTCTGGTTCGTAAAACACAAATCATTTAAAGATATGTAGATCAGTAAGCGTGAAAACTGCTTATCCATGTCTCTAGAAACACGTTGTTGCAGCCGTAGGCAAGACAAAGCAGGAACCGCGTAATCCTGTTCAGGCGCGGGCTAGGCTGCCTGCCAAGTCATTTCACGCAAGGCGGCAGCCATGGTGCTTTGTTAGGGTTTCCCTTGTTCCTCCTCCTCTGGCTGCGGTATGTCTGCCACATAGCCGACTTTCTCGATACAGTATCGGTGCCATTTATCAATCATTTATTAAATCATTGTTACGAGCCATATTGAGCCCAACCTGCCTGCGGGGTTGATTTTTTCTTCTAAAAGCTTGCACTTGCATAATTTGTTTAAAAGTGTTGCATGTGCATCCCTGATCTTTAAACTTTGGTCTTTGGCCGTCTACATTTTTTTTTCGGACCAACTTTTTAGGGTACAGTTGGCTTTCCGATACATTTTCCGCTTGATAATAGCTTAATGATCTGCGATGCTCTACTTCCGGCTTGGGATATGCAAATTATATTAAGTCTCCATGTTGATCGATCATGTGGGGACTGCAGAATGCTTCGGACAAAATGAAATTGCAAACTCAGGGTTAATGCGACGGTAAAAAGAGGCGACACAGGGTAGGGGAGGAACAACAAGGACGGGAGTTAATAAGATATTATTGAATTATCGTCCCCTTTGCGCGAACGTAAAGTTTTAGGTGAAGATAGGAATTATATAACGTGCTACATTGATCCTTGAAATACCAGCAGGCAACACTATCTGTGGCCATTTGTGTTAACATATATTCAGTTGTATTATTTGTTTTTACTGCTAGATATACCAATACGTTATTGCAGCACAAGTTAGAGACCAAGACAGTCATTTAGGTGTCAGAGCCTGACGACCTTGGCCGACTTGTCATCTGGAACAGTACCTGGTTGAGGGGTAACGACGCGGGATTCTTGATAATACTTGGACCTCTTCATTCAAGGAAAAGTAAATTGCAATAAAATCACTTGCGAGGTTAATGTAATGCACAAAAGGATAGCTATAAAGTCCTTAGTATTTTGAATATATTTGATATTTCTCAAAAACTAATATAGGTATGAAAATTAGTCATGAGCATCTTTAGAAAAGGGATTTTTATAGAGGGCAGGAACCAGATATAAAGGACAGAACTGCCATGGAGTTGAAAGAGAACGATAAGAAGGATAGTGTAGAACTGAAAAAGATAATGGCGGTACCACTTATTTCTGCAAAAGTTGGAAATCATCCACATCTCTCCTTAAATATCTTATCTAATTATCTCGAGTTCTTATCCCTGGGGATGGGGGAAAAAGAATACTTCCTACGTATTCCCTGAGTGTCGTAGAAGGCGACTAAAACGGGTGGGAGGTGGGGGGGGGGCTGGAAATCCTTCCTGTTTTACATTCCAAAATAAGGAACAGAGCAAGGAGCCTAGTCAGATCTTTTTATTTAAGGCTGTCATCTGTTCTTGACGCTACCTCGCTCACGCGGGAGCTGGCGAGCATGTATAAAAAAAGAAAGAAAATCGAACTTTATGCAATTCCATAGCATGATTATGGATATCTCAAATTAGAATACTTCAGGTGTATTGGTTTCAACTAACTGGTTTGCCAAGGTTAAGAGCATTAGTGATGCGGATCAATTTAGAAAATATATTCAGATAGTATTCTCCACACCAGACCTGATTGCACCAACAGCTTAAGGCATGAAAATATTTTAAGGTTTATGAAGAAAGTAATTTTCAAAGAATACGATGATTCCGTAATTACATGAGAAACAACAGGCTCATACCTAAGAATTACCTTTATAAGACATGTGGAATGTGTAAAAGATTTTTTTCGGTTGGTGATTGAAACTTGGCATTGACGTCATTTATGACCCCGACAGTTTGAGGGATCTGTAACCAGACATTCATCCTGAGGAACAAATCTTTAGCAAATTCTATTTTGGTATTATATGTTTTAACGTGAGCGACGGTTTCTGGCCTTCATGCATTCCGGGAATCTATCCCCGATGAACAGTAAGTTGTTTAATCTGGAGAACCGGGAGCTAACACCTTCCTGTACTCCGAAGTATATATATATATATATATATATATATATATATATATATATATATATATATATATATATATAAACAGCCGTCACCAGGGGGATCTAGCCTATCCTTGACATCAAGCAACCTGTTTTACGAGTCTGGTAAGTCTAGTCTTCTGATTACTTGAACTTTCCAAGCTACACCTGCGTCATCTGGTAAGTGTTTTATTTTGTTCTCCACGACAGATTATATTTGGTCAAGGATGTTAGTATCTCAGGAAAACGAAGAGAGACCGTCGGGTATGTCCATAAAAGACGTGCTCTTGACAGGACGACGACTCCGGTACAGAAATAGAACATGCAACACTGAACTGGGTTATAATGTGAATGTAGACATTCAGCCTGGAATAAGCACACTGTAATATTACAGATACATCCACAGAGTACCTCAGAAAAATTGGGAAGATCCTTCTTATACACGTATTTCGCGCTGACCCAGGAACTGGCCGCCAAAACATTTCCATTCTTGAAGAGTTGTGCAAGTGATGATTTTACTCATGTCTCACGATGATTTTAACTCCTTGGTCTCTAGTAGTGCTTGGAAAAATAGTTAGTAGAACCAACTGATTAACTTGGAAATCCCCCATAAAACACAAGCCACGGTTCATCATACATATATCATAAATGTAATCATAATATATCTTAGTACACGTGTATGCTACATTACCCACAAAACTTCTTTCGAAACTTTAAGCACGAAACAGTGTTTGTTGCCTTCATAACTACTCATACCTGCACACAGCCCACAGAGTAAAGAGTCTTCAATTTCCACTAACACGGCCGGTAAATACCAGATATACAGGGTCAATAATAACTGCTCCACACTCCACTCTGGCGTGCCACAAAACTGCAGTTTCCCCTGACGGTAGCGACCCCAATCGACTCTTCATCAGACTCGGCGCCATTAGTTGGTATGAACCGTCAGCCCCTTTATAGAGTTTATGTTTCCTTCGACTCTAGTCAGTGTTCTAGCAATAAAAGAAGGTGATGTAAAGGATACACAAAATAATGAATGTCACTTCTAAAAAGAAAATTTGAACAGTGGAATGACCGGAATCTCTCCCATGTCGCACGGGTCTCAGGTTTCGTACGCCAGTGGGCGACCGGCACTTAGAAGTTTCTTAATAAGGAAATTCTTCAGATTTTCCCATAAACCCAACACCAGTCTAGCCGCTGTACGACAAATCATTTCTCTCACTATTTGCTTCCATAACTCAGTAATATATTGGTACTCTTACCTATTTGCTTCTATGACTAGCTAATCTATAAATATTTTAACTTAGACTTCATTTCACATACAGATATTTGTATGTATTTTATTGGAAAGGCCAATACCATCGTTAGCAGATATGATTTCTAATGATATCAAGAAAAAACGTTAAAAAATAATATGTATCACATAAGAACTTAATCAGACAATATGCACAGTCCCAGTAGGTAGAATGTCAGAAACATAAGACATTAAAATAAAACTATTATTATCTGGGACAAATTGGATATAGTAACGATACCGGGACTTCAACATTCCACTAAGCCTAGGTGGATTTAAAGTAGGTTAAGTCAGTAAAAAAAGCAATCTATTCACAGTGTACGTTAGGTCGAGTAGAATATGCAGCCTAGTTTCTCGGGTTCCTAAATCAGTGTGATGACGTCGAGAGAGGCCCAGAACAAGACGCCATTTAGAAAAGATGTGAACAAAAAATACTTTTTGTTATTAGGGTAGCTAAGTCATGAAATAGCGAATACTGTGAGGTATACAAGTTCAAAAAGTTGTTCGATGGAGAAAGTTCTGTATATGGGTGCGGAACTTCTTCGTCTCCTTACTTTACATAAAGGTAATGGCATATAGCCGAGCTGTTTCTGACGATTACAACAATAATTACTGCAGGAAATACATCAGCAAACACAACATGAAATTCCTTGTACATGTGTGTGTGTGTGTGTGTTCAGCTGGCGTGTATAATGTTTGGAAGTGCTAATTATATTGTTACAATAGGGGAATGGGTTTGGTAAAAACACTGGGATTTTTTTCTTCCTTAACTCCCATTGTGGTTGTTGGAATTTTTATCTCTGGAATTCTGTTCTTTGGGCCCAAACTTTGTACCAACCGATTAATCATATATGCAACTTTACTCTCTCCCCCCCCCCCCTGCTTATTTTGACAATCTATTTGGGATAACGTTTGACGTGATGTTTGATTGGTATTAACTATTTTTCACTTGTAAGTAGACACACAACTGGCAGGGTGTGATAGGTACTTGAAGATGATGATGATGAAGATGATATGTGTGTGTGTGTGTGTGTGTGTGTGTGTGTGTGTGTGTGTGTTTGTAGCTTCGCCTAGAGGGACAATAACTATTATGTAATGTATGGTCATTACAGACAGGAGTGTTCCGGCCTGTCTAGTCACGTGCAGTGCATACATACGTGCATAGTGAGTGTGTGTGTCGTCTTAGAATTATCCTTAACACCAGAAGGCGTTGAAATTTTTTTGATTTGGGTGGCCGTTGTTATAACTTTACGTTGACGGCCTTAATGACCCCTGGCAGTTGATAGGCCTAAAGCCTAACTAGCCAACCACCCAAATGGCTTTTCAGCCAACGTTAAGAGGCTGAGTCAGTCGGTGCGGGAGATTTTTGATGTCGTCTTTCCTGAGGGAGCTGATGATTGTCATTTGCTGAACCCTTTGAGTATGGTAGTCCGAGCCAAGAGCACGACGCTCCTGCTCTTGAGCAGAAGGCCTGCCGTACCGTCGTGCTCAAGGGCCGTACTGTCGCGATCGAGGATCTTACCGTCGTGCTTAATGGTAACACGATCGTACTCAAGGGTCGTACCGTCGTACTCAAGGGGCCCAATAAAATCATGGACAATATGTGAGGCTGCTCCAGCACATGTAAGACAATGACCCCCGCCCCCGGCGGTGTATTAATTTCAAGAGAGAAATATTCCTCATTGTGTAAGAGAACCACAGACAATGCCGGATATGGAAGGAAACATTAAGACCCATTTGTCATGGCTGTACTCTGGGATTAAGGCCTTACGTACTGCCGCTTAGACAATGGACGAATATGTAACACAACAGCTGAAATGCCGTTAGTGGTGATTTGTTGGGGGAGGAAGTGCTCAAGCAGAGGTCCTGGTGGTGATCCCCAGCACAGTGGGTGGAGGAAGTGCTGGATGATGATCCAAGACTATCTGTGTACTGGATGATGGCCTAGGACCACTGTGAAGTGGATGAAGATCCTGGGACATCTGTGTACTGGATGTTGTCCCAGACCATGATGTAGAGGCAGGTTGACATTATTAACTTTAGTTCTATAAGTTATTTAACACTGGTGTAGTGAGAGTTTTTTCACATCCTCCATTCGTAAATACTTTCCCCTTGTCTCTTCTTTTCCCCCCTCATTAACCTCTCTATATTCCAGTTAAGGCCTGGCCTTGATGTGGACTTTTATTCGTGACTGGAGCCTTCAGCGTGAAAAAAAATGAATCATTAACTTCAGTTCTGTAACCTCTTTACCATTGGTGTACAGGCAGGCAGGCTGGCCTCAAGTTTTACTGACTCAAGCACATCCAGTGACTAAGTAAGAAGATACAGTTGTAGTCCATTAGCATGGCTATCTCCCCATGTACCTGAAGTCTCTTCATTGTCTGCATCATACTGTATTTGATTTTTTTTTTCTCTTATGCTGAAGGCTCCAGTCATGGACAAAACTTCACATCAAGGCCGGGCCCTAATTGAAATATAGGAAGAATTGAGAAGGGGGAAAAACAGACAGGGAAAGTATTTACAATTTTTTTCGGCATTGGAATTTTTTACACGATTGAATGAAAACAGTAAAATAGGCTGTTTATTTCTTGGAATAAAATATAACACATGTTCTCCGTAACCAAACCTGGAATTAAACTAGCTAGACCACAAGAGAGAGAGAGAGAGAGAGAGAGAGAGAGAGAGAGAGAGAGAGAGAGAGAGAGAGAGAGAGAGCGCACCTCTCGTTTATCTTAGTAAACCAGATTTGTAGGCTCCAGCGGGCGATGTAAGGGTATGACAGGTGTATGAATAGAAAGTCGTTTCTTTCATATGATTCTTCATAAGTACAATGCAACACATCAGAATTCATGGCGGGCAAGGAAAAAATCTTGAACCGCAGCAAAATACGTAAATGGCCTCATGAAAGAGCGCTGCTGTCTGACGTACGATCATTTTAAACTCCATTGCTTGAGTACGTAACCATCACTAGTAGCAAGGAAAATGAATGGATTGTGGTTAGTACTGAAATGTATGTCTATATTGTGACTTAACTGACGAGCAAGGAGAAGTAGGAACTGTACTTAGAGGAGATTTCATTGTTGCCATAAAATCGTACGAACACAAGGACAACCGAGAGCCCACAGGCCACAGCTTCACTTAGTCGAGCTTTTGCTATCATCGAGTAAGGTAGTGGTGTATTCTCTGGAGACTCATGGAACCATGTGGTGCTCCTTGTGCTTTATTGTTAAAGATATATCGTTCTGATTCGAGACATTAACGTTACTAACAGCGTTGTGATAGTGCCGAGTAGTGTTTCTTACCTGTGTGTCACTGCAGTATACCAGACAAAAGGGAATTTCTTGGGCTGGGCACGCAACTCGGGGTATTTTGAGTGTTCAACCAATTTAATCCCAACTTGCCACAGTGAATTCTTCTGTTCAGGCATATCAGACGATGATAGAGTAAAAAAAAAAAGCCAGTGGTGTGTGTGTGTAATCCTTCACAGAGTGTTGGGTGGAGGTTAATTAGTACCTATTACCCCGTAGTGCTGGTTTTCTGCTAAGCAAGGATGGCCAGCACAGTGATGGGAGGTGGTGGCATCAGCGTGGACGCCCAGCTGGTGGCTCTACTGGACAAGCTTGAGGGCCTTCGTCAGGAGGCCAGTCCACCCCCAAGGCCTCCTATGATCGCTGAAGTCCGTACCCTGGAGCTGTGGAGGGCCGTGATAGCGGAGTGCCTGGCCACCGTCTTCTACGTGTTCCTGGTGTGTGGTGCTTACAGCCCTTGGACTGGCAAGTCCCTCACGCAGGAGGGACAGCTCACCATCTCCCTGGTGGCTGGCTTTGCCATGGCCATCCTCATCCACAGCTTCGGCCAGGTACGGTGCTTAGTCTTCTTCAAATGGAATATATAAATAAAAGAATGATGATATATTTATTACAGATATTCAGCTACTGTAACCAAAGGAGAATTATTTACTGAACGTGTAGCTTTAAAGAAATCTTCCTTTAGAACATGCAGGTATTGCTTTAGCCCATCCACCTACTGTCAGGGTCTTTTATATATTTCGTGGTAAACAATCTGTAAATACAGTCAGTAGTGGTGGAGGTTGGAGTTTGAGGAAGACAGTAACTCCTCCTCTCCACATCTTTCTAAAATTACATGAACCAATGTTAGGTAAGATATGCTCAAGTTAGGACTGATTTTCCAGGAATTTGAACAAAAAGGTGTTCTAAGTAATAAAACGTCCACCCATAGCTAATGATCTTTAGATGTGGTTTCGATTTGCATATGACTTTTAACATCAGGAGAAAAAGGTGAGTATAGTATGAGACCGTTTCTGTCGTTCTGCAGTAAGACACAAGTGTGCATAGATTAAACTTTCTTAGAATTAAAAAATTAGTTATATTTATTGCAAGGCAAACCACTGTCTTAAATGTCGGTGTTTGAATATCAGCTTATAATTTTAGTTGACTAGTATGTTTTATTTTTATATAATATGGAGGCGAAGTCTTGATTCTTGATCACGAAACGTACCTACGATATTACGCATTGGACTAATATTTATAACTCTGACGTTCGACCTGCTCCTAAATCAAAGCCTTTTTACCAGCGTCACGGACTGACATCTGTCCATTCGGCTGTCAGTTTCCTAGGCCCTATTATTCAGTCCTGAGTGATGACTCACGCGGATAGGACCTGAGTCAGGGACGGACCCTGACATCTTCCATCCGTGATGTTTTAAAGTCGGATGTGGGGGGTCAAGGGCTAACTGCTGGGGGGAAGGGGGATCAGAGGTCATAGTACCGCACCCCATCAGCGCAATAGAAAACGGACGTGGATATTGGATGGGATGGGGGTAGGGGGTTACGAGAGGGGGTATCTAACTCTCCATCCCTTCTCAAACTGAATAGAAGCAAAAGCAGTATCTACACATCTCCAGTCTTTCGAGGTTTTATATGAATCAAGACACCAAAATGTTTCTAGCATACTTCCTCCACACACATCCGAAAACCCTACACCTACCTGTACTCTTTAAACTCGCTGTAATTTCCAAAGTGCATTTCCCTTGTTTAACACCGTTACTCTCACCATCTACGATAAAAAAAGCCCGTGGCTGGCGATTCTTAAGGGACGTGGATATGACCATATTGGCAGTGCGTGAAGTCGTGGCCGTTTTAGCAAGTTAAGACATTCTTTACTTCCATTCTTGGTACGAGTTCGTCTTTTACTACAGCCCCTCCTCTGGGGTCACCATTTTCTTCTGAAACATCACAAGGTCCCGAAGCATCATCATTGCGAAGAACAGAACATGGTACTAAACAGCCTCAGATGAGGGGAAGCACCCGACATTAGGGTAGGATTCGTGATGTCCGGGAACATAATGGTTTATCCCCTTCCTCTGAAATCAAGGGGTCTTTCAGCTCCGCATGTCTGTTTATTTCGTTGAAACGTTACTACGTTTTTGAAAATAGGCTGTGGTGGTGATGTGTAATGGTAATAAGATATTCATATAACAGTGAACTCTCATTCGTTAACGTTGTAGAGAGAAATGTCAGCCGAGGACCATAAGGTTACTGGTTGACATTTTTCTTTACATTTGCTTTGGTATTTTTTGTTGTTGAATATTATAATGTTATCATTATATATCATCACTGCATTTATTTCAAAAAACGAAGTTTAGAAAATAGGTTGAAACGGTCTTGAATTATTGCCCTATTTAATTGTTGTTAGGATATCAAGATACGTAATTGTACAGTAGCTTCGAAGTAAAATGGCATAAGAAGTCCGCCTTCTCCAGGCAACACCCATGAACAGTATAAGGTTTGTGGCTCACCTCACAACCCCACGTTGCTTCGTCTTGTTTTCCATCAGGTGACGTGAGGCTGTATCGCCGGTCTGAATTGGAGAAACCTGAACGTAACCAAGGCTATTTTTTTTTACTTCCATGAGTGCCACTTCAAAAAGCTGCTCCCCGTCAGACAGGTGGATATACTTAAATGTTTCAGAGCTGCTGCAACCGTGGGAGGTTGGGATAGGCTTCTGTCCGTTGGGTTTGGGCATTGCTGGTTTAACCTCATTGATCGTAGCGAAAGATTTAACCTAAAATATACCGGTAGAGTGTATGAAGTTTAGGTATGTTTATAGTTCTAAGTTTCATACTAACCCAGACAAACGATAGGGACGAATCGTCAGGTGATCCGGCAAAATCTAGTTTTGGCAAGTTTAATGTGCTCAAAACAGGCGATAACCGTACCTCGCTCTGGCCTCAACGTTGAATACAACTGAATTTATACAGCAACAGACCATTGGGTCCTATGGATTAATGTGAGAGGAGTTGAAAGACAGATTTCTCAAAGGAAGACCCGTAAATATATCGTATTGCCAAATGGGTGCAAATAACATCAGTCCCGGATTTGATATTGAATATTTATCAAGTCTATGCTGTAAAGTCTCAAGTGGTACTGCTTTCAGCTACTCTTAATTGGTAAATCATTCCATATGGTAACAGTCCTGTTGAGGGAAAGGCATCCCGCCTCATTCGAGGTAAAACGTATGCCATCCTTGCCTGAGCTTCCCCTAGGGCCAGGTCAAAGGCCAGACCAACATATCCATTGGTCGTACCGTCGTGATCAAGGGGCTCAACACGCCAGGCAGGTCAGAACCAGAATCACATTTGTGGTTATTAATGTCTTGAATATATCTAAGACGTCTCAACTTTTTAGAGCGAATGAAATTCAAAAGAAAATCCATTAGACTTTAAAGTTAAGGCATTTATGGTTACCCGTTGAGTAACAGCGTGCAAGAAAGGAATACAGTTTGTATAGACTTCTGAGATAACGTATCTCGTGCTCCGGGGATAGAGTCCTAGCTTATCTTGTGTCCTGGGGGATAGAAGTCTAGCTAATCTCGTGCCCCGGGATAGAAGTCTCGCTTATCTCGTGCCCCGGGGATAGAAGCCTAGATTATCTCGTGCCCCGGGGATATAGACACCTAGCTTATCTCTTGTCTTGGGGGATAGGAGCCTTGCTTATCTCGTGCCCCGGGGATAGAGCCCTAGCTTATATCGTGTCCTAGGGGATAGAAACCTAGCTTATCTTGTGCCCCGGGGATAGAAGCCTCGCTTATCTTGTCCAACCTCCTTAACTTTCTGTGCAAATGAAACAATGAACTCTCCTGACAACGTATCAAACTTTCACATTAAATCACAAGCGCAGTTGCTGTCAGTCCAGGCTCTTAAAAGGCATTTTCAGCCACTCCTGACTACACCGGAAAATCCCCGACATATGAAAACTTTGCATCATAATACCAGTCTTAAAGCCTTTAAACCACCCAAGTCTCCACTTATCGCCCTACATCACTCAAGACTTCAGTACTCAAACTCTTTGAATATCTGATCCACAACAAAATTAAGCAAAATATCTTTCGCCGACACAATATGGCTTCAGACCCAATCACAACACCACGACACTACACACAGACTTGTCACAACATAACCGGATTAGGCATCAAAAAGCATTTAACACTGTCATTCTACATGCAACACTACATTACACAGCTGGAACAGCGGCCCACACAGGACATAACATCTACATCTAAGCAAGTCTTCAGTCACCCCTTTCACCTTAGGCAAACAAATCTTTGCTCACAATCTCGTCACCTTAATTAGACATCGGCTCCAACTCTTCGAACAGCCGAATAACTGGGGCATCACACAAACACACACACACACACACACACACACACACATGACAAACATTAACACAAAAGCAACAGACAAGCTAACAGACCTCTGAACATTAACTGGTACCAGATTCACACAAGAAAAAGAATCCCACGGTGTCCTTTACAGAGAATTCATCCGATCCACCGTAAACTATACAACTCACCTGCCTGGTCATTTACCCCTATCCAAAGCGAATATAACAAAGCTGCAAACAGTACAAAATACTCAACACCTTCAGAGCGTGAAACAAATATGCTGTCAGTGCAATCCCACCTCAATACTCCCAGCTCTCAGTACATTACAACAGGACAAAGACCACCTGTCGTCATCCACACAACTCTATAACTAACCACAAACACCCAAATTGTGGTAAAGAGCTTGCCATATGCTTCACACTGAGGTATCCTATACTCACATATCGCCCCACCCCAAGCACACATAGCACTAACACAAGACATATCCGCCACGAAATGGCCGGACAAGCATGGAACAGCCGCCTTTCCAGATTAGTTTAAAAACGCCTCCAAACGACACAGTACATCCATCCGAAACCGCACTCGTCAGACATTATTATAAGACTTGGCACTGAACACACTCTTGAAACATAAGACTTGGCACTTTCTCTTACGCTTTCGACATCGCCCATTTTTGCAACACTGCATACACCAATTCGCTATATCTCAAGACTTTTCATAACCACAATGCATGTGCCACAGTGAAGAAACTTAACACTTACTGCTCAATCGCCCAGCAATCTTTCCACACTGACATACGCACATCACTAGGTATATCATCCGTACCTGGAAAATCCCAGAAGGTGTAGATCCCAATTTGCGTTCGGAAATAACATCCTACTGGCACGACAGGCATGGAAATACCACCTCTGAGATCCAGAGGTGCAATATGCACAAAAAGAGAGAACGCCTTAAACGTGTGGGGCCCAAGACTCTTCAACACCTTGCTATCTGTCACCAGAAACAGCCTGGGATGCACGGTAGAGGTCAAGAGCACACTGGACACCTACATAGTGTACCAGACCAGCCAGACTGTAGGGGCTGAGTGGGCCTGAGGGCTGCGGCTTCGAACAGCTTGGTCGACCAACGACTCAACAGCCAAACAACCTGGGCTCAGCCCTGGCTTTGGAGTTAGAAGAATCCCCCCCCCCCCAGAAGCCTTCACCAGGTATGCTACACTTAATGGCCTATGGTCCCTTCGGGTGGACGTGGCTGGCTTCCTGAGTGCCGCGGGAGCCTCTAAAGGAGATAGAATGGTAAACAGGTTGAGTAGTTACTGTTAACACCTTAGAGCGACCCCCTGAACTTTACAGTACAAATGACCAGTTCCGTTCCAAGGTGTACCACACCAGTTTAGGTCGCAGCAAAATGAATATTGATCAACGGTATTAGGATCGTATTGTTGACAAGGCCGACACCAGGGGAAGCTTGGTGGAAGGCAGCAACGGTATTTTGAGGACAGGCCCCGAGCCCAATATCAGAGGGTAAATTTAGGTCTGGGTGAAATAAGAAAGCCCGTCAGGACCGGACCGGTTGTTTAGACTCTAACAAGCAGATATATACTAACTCTGAATCGCGCTCTGAGGAACTTTCACCCGCGTGTTGTGGTCGTGTTAACAAAGTATATATATGACTGGGATTTTTTCCCCATCCTCGAGGAAACGGTGTCACCAGACCAGATCTGCACGGCGGCTTCCGTGGCCACAACACTTTTTCCACATTTTCGAGGTTGTAGTGAGGCCATGATTGAGCTGTTTAATTTCAAAATGTCAAATACAATTGTGAAAGGTTTGCAGAAGTAGCGTTTGTTGTTGGTGTATATATATACTGTGTTTGGTAAGGGTCGGATGCCAGACTCGTTAAAGAATCATAAGCAACAGTTGGTGGTTGTCAGAAATGGAAGAATTTGAAATTCATAAGAAATCTCGAGGCGTCTGTTTTTGATATATTTTTTTTAAACAACATGAAAGTAGTCCCCAAAAAACTGATTGGTAGAAATGGACGTGTATAAGCGTCACAGTCGTATACAGTTAGAGCCACATGGTAAATTACTGATGTAGAATCATAGTATAACTATTTTGGGATGGAGAGGGTTGGGTGTTAATGGTAGATTATCTCCAATATATAAAGTAAACTTTGTGGCTCAAAAACATTTAGGACTTGACGTATAAAAGAGGGCAATTAACCCTATTCATATGACTAACAGGAATTTGGTTAATTGTTATTCATTGCTAAGGAACTGTACACAAGTGGGCAAGTTCTGTTGCTGACGAGGGAGGTCGGCCGTGGCAGGTGGCCGACCAGGTCCTTCCTAGGCTAGTAAGGCGTTGGTACCTTGAGGCGCGGTTAGGCAAGGGTCCTTTGTTGTGACAACTAAACATATTAGCCTTACCCAGTTATTGCATTCCTTTAAACATCTTATAACCCACATTATGATTATGTATGAATATCATAAAGTCTCATTTGTGTTTGTGTTGCCAAAACGTTGGGTCGTTTTTTTGGGAGGGGGCGAGATGGGGGAGGGAGGGAGGGATGGCAAGAGACCAAGTGCGGTTAATTAAGTTTTTAAAATGTCATTCGGACGGTAAATGTTTTTTTCAGGAAATAGCGCTCTGGAACGACAGCGCCATTTAGGGAAGTTGTATAAAACCCTCATCAGGCCTCGGCTTAAGAGAGTACTGGCTTTCGGGTGTGGACAGGAATCCCCAGCAAGTAAAAAGCCGTTGGCGTGGGTGCTGGGGTGTTCCGCCATATAAGTTAAAGCAGTGGTCTGACGCCCGTACGAGGCTCGCTGGTTAGGTTGCCTGCGACAGCTTGGGAAAGAGAGGTTAGATCCCTTCCTCCTCGCACCTTGAACACAACTTGAACAGCATTACGAATGGTGGCCAGGCCATTGTCCTGACCCGGGAAGGTCATGGCACAGGTCAGGTCATCCTACCCAAGGATCATGACGTGCTCAAGAAGTTAGCCCCACCTCAGCCGTGCCATTGGTGCTGCCTCGAAGTGAATACAGAAATGACGGAATCGCTCAGACTTACCTGGTTCCCAGACGGGAGTTTTATAATGTAAACATGGAAAGATCCAGGAAGGCAAGGCGTCAAGTCTACATTAAAAGACACAGGGTGATGATACATTTTGTAAAATATTTTGTTTGCATGGTGGTTGTTACAGTCCTTTGGTATCAACGTACACTTTTTTATTCTATTTTCGTAGACAAAAAATTCACAGTGACACTACAATAACAGTCATTAAGGTATCATGAATATTTAATGGAACACGATGACCATCTGAGGCCCAGAAATTACGCTCCACTGTTATACCTCTCACGATTTGATATAAGATTTTGAACCTAAGTTAACGTTACCCAACTTGAATTAATCAGCGACCCTACACGGGACTTTGAAGGTCTGATATCGGGTGACGCTAACTGCTGAAATATGTTTTTGGCAGACGAAAATAATGCGATGACCTAAACTGACCAGAATGACCCAATTGTGTTATCGTAAGGTTGAATATTGTCCAGGCTTGGAGGACCGTCCGGTGGGGGAAAAAAATAGTATCTACGAAGAGTACCTGACCATCCAATTTGAGGAGGTTGTGTCCATGGGCCTGAGGGCCGAGGCTTCCTATAGCATTGGTCGATCAACGACCCATCTCATCAGCTCGGGCTGTTAGCTGTAGAATACATGGGAAAGACTACTGGGGTGTGGGACGCGGCCTCAAAACAGCCTGGCTGATCTAAGGAATTTCTTCCTAGGCCGAGCTGTGTGGCGGTGCTCGAAAATTGGTATATATAAGGAAGTCTTTAATGTTAATGATGCATTTTCTTTAATACAGGCTGATATGTTTATGGATGATAATCTCAGCCACCATGAATATGCATATTATTAACTGATCAGCGGTTGTGGGAATCTCAAAACAACCTACTGCATTATGGGTACAGACATAAAAAAAAGTTGCTCGTAAAGAAAACGACGAACAGATCGGAGCTCGGTTTTATTTTTCACATAACTGAAAATTAACTACAAAATTCTTTGATTCATTTGTAAATGCTGTCCTCCAGGGAGCAGTGCTGGATCCTGTACTGTTAATTCTTTTGTGCTGTCACATGATATTGACAGTAAAACAGTATAGCTACGTCTGTTAGTTAACTCCAGAATTATTAATGCTCTGGTTGACTGAGGGCGCTTCAGACTCCGCAACGGACCGCCATAAACGACTTGATGCTCAATAATGAAAAGGTTTGGTTCCGGTTCTGTGAAGGAACGTAGAAATGAAGCCAATGATCGCACGAGGGAAAGGCTGTGTCAGAGATCAGGAATGATGAATGTCGAACGGCCTCAGCTGTGAAGAACATAGCGCGAAATTGTTGGATCCGTGAACAAGGCGAAAAGCTGGATATTAGAAATACATTTCAAGTTTGGGTGAATAAGATCTCTTCTCACGTTGGTCAAAGCACTTGCTCCCTCACACAGAAATACTCGTAAGTTAGCCTCACCATTCTGTACCAGTGAAAGGTACTTTACCTCTCTCTTCGGTTTAATGGATCTTCTAAATCACTGGAACACAATAAGAGATCTAAAACATTATTCTTTCGAACACAGACATACCAGAAGCTTCGTTAAATATGCATGAATAATCCTAGAAGCCGAGTACAGTACCTAATCTGAAATCAAAGATTATATCTCGCTGAAATGACAGGCTGGGAAGCGTGTGCATACTGAACCCACAGAGGAACACAGGTGCTTTTAAGAAGCAAGGATAAATAACCCAAATGTCAGGGCCCCACGTCCGGTTAGCCTAGCCCCAGCAACTGTAAGAAACACCATGGGAAGAACCAGGGACGTGAGAGGAAAAAACGAATTGGACAGGTTCCTGCAAGGTGCACTAGACCAGTCTGGTTAGGTAGCTTAAGTAACGACTAAACCCCGCAGCATCAAACAGCGTGGTTGTCCAGACCCTCATTATGGAAGCCTAGTCGGAGCTGGCTAATTATGTGGCCACTGGAGTCTGACAAAGACCCTTTATGACGTCTGTAATCCCTTTGCGCTACCGCTGGTGGGATGACCATGGCTGGCACAGTAAATTAGTCAGCTGTTAGTGGCAAAAAAAGTAAAGGCACATACGGGGTTGGAAAAAGCCATAGAAAGCAACTTAAGCTCATTATACTTGAGCTAGGCAAGGTGTATGTCATGTATAGCATACATTTATAACTAGCTATATTCTATTCTTGTGAAGGTGTTTGCAATACAAGATACCAGAGAGAAAACATGATAATGCAGAGAACATAAGAGCAAACATGTCCTAAAGAAGTGATTGTAAAACATATTTTAAAAGGAAAATTATACCCTTAGAGAGAGAACCTAACTTAGTAATCCCAAGGTAATTTATATTCGTAACGCACACGTGTAGGTACTGTGGCCTAAGTCATATTTAAGCGCGGAAATGGGGTGGGGGAAGTCTAGCCGCTCACTTAAGGATGAACTCATTGCGATGAGGTGACTAGTGTATGACCTCTCTGCTTCATGCATCACTGGTTAATGGAGACGCGGCTGTGTTGCAGCTAGAGCTCTCTTGTTGTGAAATAAGTAGTAGTTGTAGTAGTAGTAGTAGTAGAGTCTGGAGGATGACCCAGTTGTTGCACCTATGTAGTGTAACATCTCGTATAAGAGTCTGGGTTTTCGCACGTATAGTAAAAGTTGCATTTTTTTTTTTGTTGCCAGTTGTGAAGAAACGATCGTCGGACTTGATTCAAAAGAGCCGTCGCAAATTGACTTGGGTTGTACTGGCGTCTTAACACAGGTGACTTTTTTTCAGGCTTGAGCTACAGATTTCAATGTGAAGCGAACACGTTAGCGGACAGTCGTTTGTACATCAAGCATTTGCAAGAATATTGTAGTTTTGAGGAATAGATTAGTAATTATTTGTATCGGTTTGGTAAATTGATCTTGGGATTACTGCGGCAGTGTGGCGGGCCAGTCAGGACTTATAACCAAGCGTTTTACCCGGTTTTTCCAAAGTGTGTTACTTGCATAGCAGAAATTGCGTGAATTCGAATTCTGCAACACAAGTGCTGCTAAGGTTGGAAGTACAGGACTTGTGGGAAATCAGGCTTTGGGCAGAAACGTGAAACGTTTCCAGACAACTTGTATTTTAAACAGTAGCTCTCTCTCTCTCTCTCTCTCTCTCTCTCTCTCTCTCTCTCTCTCTCTCTCTCTCTCTCT
>JAYMFT010392263.1:0-19590 GCA_038088735.1 Panulirus argus
TATATATATATATCCTAACCTGCGCCGGGTACCCATCTTATCAACCAACCCCTTGGGGTGGATGAACAGCTGGGTTGACTGTGGAACAACTGCCGCACCCAGGATTCGAACCTATGTGCTCGACCCTGGGCGGTCCGTGAATGCGTCACGGTCAGGAACGCTAACCGCGACACCACTGTACTTATTTCACCTTTCATTAGTAAATCTTTAGTCTTCCATGCCTCTTGTATTAACTGGAAACTATTTTCGAAAGTAGACTGGAAAACGAAAACCTTTCATGATTTACAGAATGTGAAGAAAGACATGTCTTTCTCGTCTTCAGGCTCTAGAAAAACGGTTTGTGGGAAGGGTGTCTCCAGGCGATCCGAAATACCGTAAATCTACCAGCAACTGAGGCGGAGATAATGTCAATTTTGCACTTGATGGGAAAGCGTAAGATGCGCTTTTATTACTGTGGACGTCCATGTCCAAAACACTATTTTTGCATTGAGGAGATGCATGGCTGAGTTCACAAACTGTACGTACCTGATCCACCCCAGAGGCTGTATGTACCTGATCCACCCCAGAGGCTGTATGTACCTGATCCACCCCAGAGGCCGTATGTACCTGATCCACCCCAGAGGCTGTATGTACCTGATCCACCCCAGAGGCTGTATGTACCTGATCCACCCGAGGGTCTGTACGTACCTGATCCACCCTTGAGGCTATGTGTACCTGATCCACCACAGGCAACTGAGAACAGAGTAACGATGATGACTAGAGAGACCATTACTCTGAGCTGAGACTACTGCCAAAGAGACGGATGGATGCTACACAGCAATGCAATTTTAGATGATGTTAAATTACCTTTGTATATCATCTGCGAGGAATTTAGAAACTGTGATTACCCTCATTAACTCTACTGAGTAATCCATTTGTACTGCTTTGTTCATGATTTCAGATTACGTTCGATTTTTTTTTTTTTTTAATTCGATTTCAACTCTAACGGGGCGACCCAACGCCTCCCCCCAGGGGGCCAGCCCCGGGGGCCGCGGCCAACGGTGACCCGGACCTGTCAACCGCGCGAGGCTCGCCGTGCTCTCCACAGCCAGCACCTGGCCCCGCTCGCCTCACCCCGCAGCAGTAGCCTGGGTTAAGTTGAGGGAGCGCGGGGTGCGAGGCCATAACACGAGTATACTGCTGGGGGGGAGGGCCGGGGTTGAAGGGTCGGTTATGGAGTGTGAGGTATAACGGTGGCAGGACCCGGGCCAGAGAAAGCGCCTCCCGCCTCACGACCGTGGCGACCCAACCGCCCTTCCCACCCCCTTAACTAAATCTCCTTAACACTAGGCACGCTACTGCGGTGCTCGGACGGCCTTCATGCTGCCTTAACCCACACCTTAACTTACCTTACGATGGTTCCAGAGGTCTTCTAACCCCACAGTTGTATCAAGGGCTTTTACCTTAACTTAAATATACCTTACGATGGTTTCGAGAATCTACCCCTACAAGTAGAGTCTGGGATCTTACCTTATCTTACTTTATGTGTAAAATACAATTGCTTAGGAAGTCTTCTACCCCCGAAGCAGAGTCTGAGACTTTAACTTACATTACTTTATGGATAACTTACGATGGTTTCTGAGGTCTCCCCCTCCCATAACCGGGTCTGAGACCAAGTTATCTTGGCACTTCGCTCATTCAAACGTTCAACTAAGCCCAGCCAGTTTAGATATGATTCTTACCAGACATTACAAGATATGTGTAAGTGCTTAATCAATAACAAAGTTTCATCTCGGATACTTTGCTTACTGTAAATTGCTTGCTTGAAAGATATCTTGAAACGCAATCCAATTATTGTTATAAAATCTTTGTAAACAGCACACTTACCCTGTCAAGTGGTGAATAACTGACTCAATATTGCGCAACCTTTGTTGACATTATTCTCACGATGTAACCCACAGTGTACTTCAGTCACACTGGGGCCTAGTCCCAGCATCCTTTGTGCACACTCTGCTGGCCCATCCTCTTTTGCACCACCGGCCCATAGGACGGGCGGGAGTGCACAATAAATAAGCCACTCTTGCTCTAAAAATTAAATCCTTAGACTGGGACCGAAGTGAAAGAGACTATACACCAGGAGTTCCCTGTTCCCACTCAGTCACCCTTGGAGTCCCGCCCAGTCATGGTGCGTGCTACGCTCCTGACGAAATAAACCTACGAGCGACCATCTACTGTCATTCCAGCAGCCATAGAAAGAGTTCATCAGTTAAATAACCTCCAGGAACTATGCCCTAGAGAAGATCATGGTGTTGGTGCTGACTGGTGAAGCAATCCTCGCGTTCCGTCCAGAGATAAAGGCTCTCGAACCCTACTTTTACTACTGCTGGGCGCCACGCTCCACCTCCAAGGCTGATGTTAAGTGGGTATATATATATATATATATTCGAGTCTCAGTTTTCTTTGTTCGTATAAGTTTTTGGGCTAAAAGAGAAACGTGAAAAGTATCAACCCGGAGAATGCACACAACTCCCCCTCAATCACGCACAGCTGATGTACCAGATTCGTAGGTGTCGTTAACTCATGAGTGCGACTGTGCGACCTTTGAAAACGGAACAACCCCTGGGCACGACCGTACGACTCTTATGCACGATGTTGCAGAGGACCCTTGGTTATGATGGCCTGGGGTCAGGTTAAAGATCACGCCATCATACCTAACGGCTTTTACCATCGTGTTCCAAGGATCGTTCCGTCGTGTTCAAGGGGGTCGAACAACACCACACAACAGGGTGAGAATTACTAACATACACACATTCGCCACATCCTCTCATTATCAAAAGGTTACACGGGCTAAAACCCTGACGCACGTCCTCCATGTTGTCAACTGGGTCCACCAAACACCAGCAGCATCAAGGAGGCGTCTCTCGAGCACAGTCAGCAATCGAAGAGCACACCTAATTCTCCGTCAAAATGTGTCAAGTGGAATATGTGTACGGGAAAAGTAAAACGATTACACTACAAGATACCGTCACTGCTTCCTTAAGGCTAGGCTGCTGGTCTATTGGAGCTTTAATTCATTTGGAAATTTTGATAATATGAATCTATAAGGTGTGTGGCCACAGATATGGACACATACTTCGACACTATGTCTTATACTGGCCTTTTAATTGGTTCAAAAGGTTTCAAGATGAACCTTTTACTAAGAGGCAAGTCTAACAAACCCGGCAAGAAATAGCACAACACCTTATTGTCAGCAACACAATATCCACTTTTCGCATCAAGCTTTTGCGTCATTAAGTACACGAATAAAGAGTGAACTAACTTCGAAATATGTGATGCCATGTTGTTACTGTGGTCTGACGGGGAAACCCTACGTGACCTCTGCAAATCCATTTACCCCACCGTTCACAGGATGAGCAAGACCGGGAGGGTAAAAAAGCAACCGGTGATAACGGCAAAACTAAAACTGAACTTCCACACTAAAGCCATTACGTGTGGACTTACGTAATCACACCTTCCCACACTAGGCTCTTCTTGCCAAAATTATTACTTGAAACCTTCACACTTCAAAACCTCAACTTCAAAGCCATTCTACGGTAACAGGTATTACCAGATTATAGTGTTATCTACATCAGGAAGACACCCGTGACATGGAGAAGCCTAAGTAAGTTACGAAGTATTCCAATCTGTGGACAATCCTGGAGTCACACAGTTAAGCCTCGTTTATCAAAGCAGTTCAGTCACGTCCGATCTCTGATAACCCCAACAGACAAGGCATCTCCCGCCTGTATCACTCATTCAGGAACTCTTGTGACCGGGAACCACCTCTCTTATTTACCTTTATCAACCAGAGGGTCACTCACTCAACTTTTTTACACATGTTTCAGACCTCCGCATGTAAATCGAATCGCCTTCCGTGCTAACTACCATCAGAAAAACTTTAAAACATCGTAAGATAATTTGTCAATATAATATGAAATATACTTAGTACAACTGTGACTGTGAAATCATTACTAGCTCTTTTAAGTCATCGTGAGTCTTGTTTATAACATCTGTATCCTCCTTTGCGCCACCGACCCCACAGGATGGGCACAATAATATCAGTTAGCAGCTCTCGAGGCAAAAGTCACAGTCACTCATAATCCCGCTTCCTCAGCAGCAGGGATGCCAGGCGGCGGTGCATCAGGTCCGTCACTCGGGTGCGTCACATAAGGAAGAGGTATGAGAGATAGGCTTTCATGGTGGCCAGGCCGGCAACCCGTCGCCGAGCCGGCCGGCCGGCTGACGCGGCCCGACTGCTGATGATGACAGCCGCTGGCGGCTGACACTGGGCCTGACATCTGGTGTGCTGTCGGGACGATAACCACTAATCTGCTTTCACCAACACTCGCACAAGAAAAAAAAAATTACAATGGCATCATCGACAATAATGATGCAACTGGGAAGTGAAGATGTATCTGCTGGTCTTGTAACTTATGGCCGAGGTTTCCTCATCATTCATTTACTCGTGCCTCGCTCAATAAGCCTACTTGGCGGTGAACATTAGGCCTACCTCATACTACTCCCAAAAGGAGGGAGTGAGGCCAGGCTGGCTGGCTGGCTGGCTGGCTCCTCCAGAAGGGAGAGACAGACCGCGCCAACGTTATTAAGCAAGACATAACCTGTCCCCACCCACTCACACTACACTAAACTGAACCCGCTTTATATACTGTCGGATACAGTGACTAAATGTTGAGGTGATGCCCGGAGCCATCTTATACCCTCCGTATCAGTTGGTTATAGACAGACAGCAGCCGCCGTGGGAAATACTACCCTTCTTAATTAGGAGTGTTGAAGTGATGCCCGGAACCATCTTACGCCCTCCGTGTCAGGATTTCGCTCTCATTAAAACGAAGCCACTGGGCTGGACTTGGAACCTTTTCCTCAACTGTACTAAACACCTAGCAGTCATCATGTCTCTGTCCTTCACACTCTTTCCAATTTTGTTTTTCTAACTTTTCCCCTTAATTATTATCCACCTGCCTGTCAATTCATCTACATCAACTTTCTTCAGCCGAGGCCTTGCCTGTACAAGAACTTCCGTCTGTGCCTGAGGCTTTCATTAAAAAAACTGAAATTACAGCACTTTGCATACAGCATTGCACAGGCACAGTGCAACATAATGTCTGTAACACCGGTTGTATACACATTACTACAAGAATGATGGCAAAGGATGGATCGCGCAGGTCTTCAAACAAACAGTTAGCAATATTCAAAGAAAGTTACATTTTCACGACTGGGGTGCTCTCAACACTATGAGCACGACGGTATGGTCCTTGAGCAAGATGGTATACAGGCCTGGCCTCTGATCTGATTTTGAAGAGGGCCATAGTCAAGGTGAGGCTATCACACCCAAGGGCCGTAACCGTCGTGCTCAAGGGTCGTAACGTCGTACTCAAGGGTCGTACCGTCGTGCTCAAGGGTCGTAACGTCGTGCTCAATGGTCGTACCGTCGCACTCAAGGGTCGTACCGTCGTGCTCAAGGGTCGTCCCGTCGTGCTCAAGGGTCGTACCGTCGTGCTCAAGGGTCGTACCGTCGTGCTCAAGGGTCGTACCGTCGTGCTCAAGGGTCGTACCGTTGTGCTCAAGGGTCGTACCATTGTGTTCAAGGGTCGTACCGTTGTGTTCAAGGGTCGTACCTTTGTGCTCAAGGGTCGTACCGTCGTGTTCAATGGTCGTACCTTTGTGCTCAAGGGTCGTACCTTTGTGCTCAAGGGTCGTACCTTTGTGCTCAAGGGTCGTACCGTCGTGCTCAAGGGCTGTACCGTTGTACTCAAGCGTCGTATCGTCGTGTTTAAGAGTCGTACTGTCGTAATCCAGAGTCGTCCCTATGTACTCAATGGGGTTGAGAATTTGATCTCGACAAGACAACAGTCGTCCCTAAACATGTGCGACCACCAGGCATCTCCGAAGTTCAGTCTCTTAACATCAAGGTCGTTCGTTCAGAACAGACCACAACTGCTTAGTCAACGACCCTCCTCAACCTTAAGAGAACACACGCGCGTGCGCCACACCGCCCGAAGTGTGACTCGTGAAAACATTGGTTGTTTACATGACAGGCTTGCAACTGTAGCTGAGAGAGGGCTTGTGCATCCACCAGCACAAGCTGAGGACTTGCATACAGCCAGCACAAGCTGAGGACCTGATTAGGACAACAGGTACCTAAACTCCTGGTAACTAGGTAATTGTGGACCTTGTGATAAGAAAAGGTACTTGGATACGGCCACCAGGTGTTTACAGACCTGGAGATCTGGTCACCAGGTGTTTACAGACCAGGAGACCTGGTCACCAGGTGTTTACAGACCAGGAGACCTGGTCACCATATGTTTACAGACCCGGACACCTGGTCACCAGGTGTCTACAGATCTGGACACCTGGTCACCAGGTGTCTACAGATCTGGACACCTGGTCACCAGGTGTTTACAGACCTGGACACCCGGTCAACAGCACGTGGTTCCCCCCTGACTCTGGGGCCACCCTGTGTTAATACACCCAGGCCTAACACGTGGTCAGCCAGGCATTGTTGGAGATGTTTTTCTTTTCGTTATTCTTCGTGCTATTGTTATTGGTAGTGAGAGAGCTGGTTGTGTTGGAGCTTAGTGGTGGAGATCTGTTGTTGCGTTGGCGGTGGTGATGCTCACAGACTTAAACTGACTCAATCTCTGTCTGTCTGTGCTGCTGTGTTTACGTAAGGGGCGGTGCAAGACAGACAGACAGAGAGACAGACAGAAAGACGTCTTGTGTGGACGCCGAGGGAAACACCACAGTGATGGCTGTGTGTGTGGAGCCTCCCTTTACCTTACACACACACACACACACACACACACACACACACACACACAGCCCCCTACATGACCCAGACCCTTACAATAAGAGTGGAAGGACGACGCCTCTCGTTCCACTTCGTCCACTCAGATGCCCTCCCATTGGGAGTTCCACATCACGTTTTCTATATTCCCATTTTCCTTTATTTTTAGTGCCACATCCAACAAAAAGAATTATCTCCTCATCAATTTTCTTTTCTTTCTCTAAGTTTCGATCATTTTGTATCATATTTTATCCGAAAAAATATTTTTGATATTGCTGCTTTACAACCAGTTCACCCTATGAGTATGACCTGACGACCTTTGACCATGACGGGACGACTGTTAACCACGAAACGACCATAGCATTTGACTGGTCACTGAGAGGGTTATGTCAAAGGTCAGGTCGTCATACGCCAAATATCGTACCGTCGTGTTCAAGGGTCGTATACCGTCGTGCTCAAGGGTCGTACCGTCCGTCGTACTCGAGGGTCGTATGCCGCCGTGCTCGAGGCGTGTTGACAAGACACCAAGCAGGGGGGGAGGGGGAGGAAATGGAGGGAGGGGGGCAGAGTACATCAACTCAGGGTATCTGATGTCATATGAAGTCATCATGTTACATTGAGATGTCACTTCAGCAAAAATGAAAAAAAAAATCAGTGCCGATTACGGTTGTCATTGCCAGAAATATTGGCATGCCATGCCAAGTGACACAGCGTGACGCGTTAAGCCCCAGCAGTCATGAGAGGTCACGGTAGAGTGTGTGAGGTCAGGTCAGGAGGTGTGGAGGAGACGACCTTTGATATATGCAGATTATGGCATTAGGTGACGGCGATTAGGACCTACGTCACGCTAAGGTATTGGCCGGGTCACATGGCGTCACTTGACGCGGTTGTGTGTTACGGAAGTGCGGCACCACTTCTTGGCAAAGCGTATTACGTCACTGGAGGTCATGCTAGGCCACATGACGTCATGGATGGTCATCCTACTCTCGCATCCTCTAGCTCTCCTATCGGTTCCTGCAGCCCTCCTGCCGGGTCCTCTAGCCCTCCTACCGGCTCCTGTAGCCCTCCTGCCGGCTCCTGTAACCCTCCTACCGGCTCCTCTCGCCCACCTACCGGCTCCTCTCGCTGGACACAATCTGTCAGAGCAGCCAACCCACTGCAGATTAATGAAGCCACCAATCTCCCCTAGTCATAAGGCCGCCAGACCCTACCGCTCCCCCAGGAACACCGGGGAGGCAGTCATCCTCCAGGCCCACCCACAGACACACCCACACACACACTCCTTAGGCCCCACACACACCTGTAAACAAAAATCGTTGTGGGTGAAAAAAGAAATCAGAGTCGGTCTGTTGCATGAAGAATGTTTTTTATGTCTTTTCGTTCACAGTTCAACAAAGAAAGTTTGTATTTTCTTGATACCTCCGGTACGATATCACAAGACCCTTTAAGGCGGTGTCAAACTAGCACTTTTTTCCGTATACTTTCTCATTTCTGTTGCTTTTCTAGAGCAATGCGGTTTCTTTTTCAGTCAAACGAAAAATATAATTTTCCCTTGAAAGCAGTTTATCATTCTTTTTTCAAATCAAGATTTATACTTAATATTTGTTGTATTTATGTAAAATAAAATCTTTAACATTATAAAAGAATTGCACAAAGAATTTAAACTCTAAATACTATTATGCTACTATCAGAGCTCTTATTTTATTTTGTATTTATTATTTTAATTTTGATGAGCGTCAGTTTTTCGTATGTTTGTTTACATCGTACACCTTGCAACCTAGCTCTGTTGTCAATACCTGAACAAGCAGTGGAGTGCTACAGTGTATCACCTATGTGGTCACGCCTCTCAGAGGATTTTTTTAATTGAAGATATACGACAGTATCGTTGCCTTTGGGCCTAGAGAGATTCAATCTTACATGTGTCCTAGCGCATGACTGGCTCGGTGGGTCTTCCGGGCAGCGTGACAAGACGCGTTCAAAAAACACAGTTGTTGGAGAGACGACGATAAAAGTACAGGGGAAACGTGCTCCTGTGACACCGACTTTATTATTCCTCAAGAAAATCTTGGCCTGGGAGCTCATTGCTTGTCATAACTATAGCTCAGTCTTACACTAGTGAAGTTGTTTGTAATAATAATCATCCTGTTCGCCTTATTAACTCTTAATGTAGTCAGTACAGGTGGAGGAGTGGTGGAGATTCATCATGACCATGTCTGCTGCAGATACCTGTCGGAGGCGAGTCAGCGGTACCGCATGGAGGACTGCGGCAGCGGCGATGTCAGCATCTGCAGCAGCTTCGACGAGTCGGAACAGGACCTGGAGACGACTAGCCCTCAGTACGACCCACCGACGGACTCGGCCCACGACCACGGACGCTCCACGCCCTCGGCCTTGCCCAGATCGGGTCATGTGTCTCCCGGCAGCTTCGCGGGCTATTCTTCCCACGACCCCTTCGTCAGCGACTCCCCCAGGCGGCGGAACAGCAGCGCGGACCCTTCGGTAAGTACCGGGCAGGTGCTAAGGGTTAATCCACACATACACACACACACACACACACAGACACACACACACACCAGCTTGCTGTAACACACTTTATACAGGTGTTCTTGCTCGACACCTTCATATTGTCGAAAGAAAATGTGGGTTTATGCTTTATATTACACTTTGTTCACCGCTGTGGAAATCTGTGTCGGCGATGTAGGCATCACACATCCCTAGTAGCTGACGGGCCCCTTCATGCACATGCTGCCCCCACAGTCGCTCCTCACATCTGTGGACAGGAGTATCTCAAAGCCTCACCTTTTTATGTCAATCTTTTCTCTGTAATAATATACGTGGGTGAAAATGTTAAGCAAGGCATGGTGAAGATTATTATTCTGAATTTAATATTGAGAGTTCTAGTTTCATTTGAAATCACTCATTTCTCAAGTTTGGCAGACAGTAGGAATCACCTCACCTCCCTCTTTTTTTCTGTAAGTTTTAAGCTCGGAGCAGAAATATTCCTCGCAGCAATTGTACTGAACTTTGCGGTTATTCATTTCTCATCCATTTCTGACCTGTGACTATTCGCGTGCCGGACAGAGGCAAGGGGCAGTGGAGCACTTGCACCGGAGGTGAGTGAAGGTTAGGTTGGCTAGGAGGGACAGAAGGACTAAGGAAGATGGTGGAGGAATTCTCACGAGAGATCAGCCAGATCGAGTGTACACTGATGCTTTGGGTTGTCACTGCTGCTGGGAGGGGTTGGTTGAGGGGGTCACTGCCGCTGTGCCCGACGGACGAAACACTTCACTTATCGCCTCAACATTTATAGGATCCGGGTCACCCAAGGCCAAAGGGTCGTTTCCATTGGCCAGATTATACTGATGGGGCAGACGTATGATATATAACCCAGAGAGAACTGGAGGAATCTGGATGAAATGACACAGAATATTATATCCTGTATCAGTCTGCTTAGACGTCCAGCCCATCACTAGAGCTCTACATCCCTGCTAGAATCTATCTTCCATTTCAGTCAGGAAACTAAGAATCTTTTTGATCGTTAGCCGTATCCGATAAGTTGCAGAAGATGTTGGTATTGCGACTGTAACACTTGAGTTATTAAGGAAGAAGGATTTGCAACTCAACGTTTGACCAGAGGCTCTGCGTGACAACATGTGCAGATTTCACCCCTGGAACAAGGAATACACATCAAATGACTTCGGTCTGGAAGTATCACCTGATGGTGTGAGTCACACTCGGACCAAAACCCAGTATCGGCAAGTCAAGACATCCCTCTCGCACGGAAGGAGAGAGGAGGCGGAATGATAAAGAGAGATGGGCAGAAGGCCGCACTTCCGGGAAAATTTCATAAAGTTGTGACGATCCAGACGAAGGAGATCAAAGCGGCTGATCTGGAGCGCGCCTCGAATGGGTCATGACGGCAGCAGTGACCCGCCGTCTTTGTCAAGCGACGCCTGGCCCCGTCTGCATGAGACCCAAGGCCATCCCTTGGTGAAGGCGTTCTGACAGCGAGTGGAAGATCTGCCGCCGCCAAAGATTTGGTGTTAATCGTGTGCCACAGGATCCTCCTGACGGAGGGGCAGACGGTGGTGGGGGTACACCATGCTCTGAAATATTCCTCACTGGACGCATTTGTACCGTATTAAAGTACGGTACGATTCGCGCAGTACGGTACAGTACGTGCTTTAGCGTTGTGTCCAACAAGCGTCATCTCGCTATGAAACCTGACGCCCCAGCACCAGCTGTTGGCGAGCCGATGATGAGGTCGCTAAGGCAAGGAAGGTTGTGGCCGCCACACCAGACGCTGCGAGGACCAGACATGCTCCATGCCCAAGCAAGAGCGTTGGACCGTCTGGGCGACAGCGACACAGAGACGCTCCGCCGGGATATCACTTAAAGGCGAGTCCCGTCAAGGAGTAACTCTAAGAAGATATGTTCTTTTATTCTTTTTTTCCCAGTTTTCTTCTCCGTGTCCCGCGTTAGGGAGGCAGCGCCGGGAACAAACGAGGACAAATTGCCTCTTTACATCCATTCTGTAGCCATGTGTAATGCACAGACACCGCAGCCACCCCGGCCACAACCAGACCCCCTACAGACCTTTCCATGGCCTCCCCCTGTTGCTCCATATGCCTCAGGATGTTCAAAATCTGGAAGCTCTCCACATTTCACAGGTCTTTAGTAGCATGGTGGACAGAGTTCACACATCTCGTTCCGCAGCGCCTTTACACTCGGTTACCAGGCAGATTGAGTCGGTGCTCCACTTACGCGTGATGTTGGAGGTCCGGCTATTCACCAGTGTTAGTGTATGCAGTGGCGAGGGCCAGCGGCTGTACAGCGAACCCATCCTCACTCGGGAGAGGCGACCTGTGAAAATAGCAAAGGCCCATCGCTTCAACATATTGGCTCTCACAGTCGCCATTGCATTAACCTCACCAGATGGTGTTTTTCACGATTCAGTACATCAACGGACGCCTGGCTGAACCCAACCAGTCTGTGGGTGAAACATCGAACCCTGATCTTACCATTAATCACCAGGGTATGAGCCTGAAATAACCAGTGGACGGGCCACACCCACCTCATCCATCTCTTCTCTGAGGCGTTTGTCATTGTCTTTTCTTTTTTTTTTATCCCAGATACGTATCTTCTCAAATGACCTCATTCTTTCGCAAATACACTTCAAAGATCTCGGCAATTCACCGTTGAACGTCAAAGACACACGGTCAAAGGATCGTTTACTTAACCCCTGGAATGAGGCAGCGTTAGTCGCGTTTGATCTTCGGAATATGACATAATAATGTGGACTATGATTGGACTCATCATTGCTCCTCAACCACCACTCCATCTGGCATAATGAATGGAAAATAGCCATGAAGGAACGCTATTTTCTCCGGAAAGGGTCTACTGACGCGGACGTTTTGTAGGAAAGTGTTAATAGGAGATGCATCCTGATGTAATGAGAACTTTGGTTGCCACTCTGTGAAAAGAATGAAGAAAAAAAAGATTGAAATTTTTCTGTATCTTGATATTTTTAAACAGGCTTATTCACTAATGTCAAATATTTTAACAATATTTTCCCAGTTTTGTTTTAAATGCATCGATAGGCTCCGCTTTGACTACCTGATGGGAGTGTTTTCCAGCGTTCTGTAATTCTACTGATGGGAAATGTTTCGCCTCCGTTTGAACTAAGTCGTCCCCTTAAATTCACACGCTTAATTCTGGTCATCGCATATCAGCCGACGTGAAGAAATTATCGTGAGTTATCGAAATAATTTGATACTATTAAAACCTGTTAGATTATCTCGGACTCGGCGCCACTTTCATTAGAGAAAATGGTCTTAGATTTCCGAATCTTTTTTTTTTTATAGGATTATTATGATTAAACTTAGAAAACGAGGGATTGTCGTGCTTCCTGCAAACTACGAATTCAATCATGGCACGAAATTAGTTTCGTTTCTCTCCTTTGTACTTATTTGCGGAATAGACGGATCCTACAGGTGTTGATATCAACGGTCAGTAAATTAATATTTCACTCCACCAGGTAAAAGTGCTTCAGGCGTTGCCCTTACACCAGCTTGACGGGTGTTTTAGAGACTGGAGTGAGTTGTTTATGTCAGAAATCAACGCTGAGAGCACTTTAAGCAAATTAGACTAATCCTTCTTGACGCACTCTGGTACAGCAAGCTTATGAAGTAGTAGAGCGAGGTGCAATGCCCCTCAGATATATATATATATATATATATATATATATATATATATATATATATATATATATATATATATTTGCATTTGTTGTCGCTAGCGCTGCAAAAAAAAATCCGTTTTCCTTTAGGAACCTTTCCCACCGTAAATGATGTTGCTCTCCGGGTACCGCGGGTAAACAAGATGGCTGGAGCGGTAGAGGACATCTGTGATTGGGCGCTGACTGTAAATACTCTGGCTGTTAGTCGTGTAAGTACCAATGACGTACTCAAGATCAGGTCAGACAAGTTTCTGAAGGAGTATCGCCAGCTCGTTTTGAATCGTTCGTTTCATGATCAAAACGAACAATTTTGATTTCAGAAATACTCCCCTCGGCATCAGCGCCGTGGACGACGCTAGCGCCGAGATGTTCAGCCTCAGTGATCAGTCAATTAACCTCTGTGTTCAATGGAGGCAGTTGGCTTCGTAAACTTATGACATGCAACGTTTTTACAAGGATTGACAGCCCACGTCTGAAGGATTTGGTGCAGCTTGCCTTGTCAGGCACCGCAGTAAGTCATCGCGTGTGTGTGTTGGTATAGACGGAGATCAGCCTCCTGGATTCGCCTGTCCCTCTGCAAAAAGTTCTTGTGGATTATTCTCAGCAGCATTGCGCCTTGAGAGAAGATGGAATGGGATGACCATAAACCCCTTGCATTAAACAAGCTGGGCGGTAAGGGGGTACGTATGGATGGGTATGGATGTCTGGCTAGGTGGACCACGAGCCTATGAGACCGTCCCATACCCTGGTATGAGCCAACCACCTAAGTCACCGAAGCCAACCTCAGTATTCTTCAGACCACGAGGGCCCGTGTTGGTCCACCGCCTGGAGTTAAGGGATATCAAGAGACGGAGGTGACAAAAGAGGAGTGTGCGAAACGTCGAGTCGAAATGTATTTCAAGGAGCGCGCGTTCCCTGGAAGGGATTGTCAGAGGATTTACGTAAAGACCACGAGTGGGGGATTGATAAGCATTGACTCGGTCGTGGTGGAGAGGTGGTTGCCAGGTTTGTTGTCTGGGATGGGAGAAATCCTGGTTTACGAGCGCGCACGAATTGCCACGCAGGTCACGGACTGATGTGGGAGGAAAAGCAGCTCACTGGGAATCACATTTTTCTCGGACAGACGTTCGGATCATCATCTTCGACCTACCATCCTGTGGGTATCGTATGTCAGGCTGTTTCCCCACACCATACGAGGTCTTCAGGTGGGTCATGTATAGGCAAGACGGTAGAGGTGCGACAGACGAGGAAGCCAGGGAATTGGCTGTTGATCTGTGTACAGAGGAGCCGTGCTGAGTGTGGAGGTAGTGATGTGAAGGAAGACGTGAGTCAAACCAGACGAATCTACTCTATGTGCAGAGTGAATGATGTGAAAATGCGTCAGTGATGTGAGAGGCTGTACTATATGCACCTGCTCTTCCCTAGGGAGATGTTTCAGTGATGTGGGATGATCTGTTGTATATACCTGGTCATCCACATGGAGACGGAATCGAGATAAGAACCATAGGATATGTTTTTGGACACGATTTTAGTGAGAGCTCACCTTGGTTGCGCGGTACGGTTCTAGCCTCCAAATTACGAGAGGGAAGGATCAAGGGAGGTTGAGAGATTCCAGAAAGAGACAAAAGAAATATGTATACAATTACTGGAAAAGAGGCCATTGGAAGAAAGGTTAAGGGTACTAATACTATACTCTTTCCTGGAGTGAAACCTTTTTTGGAGACTTTAGTAAAAAGTCTTGAAAATACTCAAAATATTGATAACATCTCTGTAAGTCACCCGTCCATTGTGCAGAGTCCTTGTACAGAGGTCTTGGACAGAAGCCTGGTACACGCAGGTTTTGTACACCGACATTGTAACCAGGAACACTGAGATGAAGCCAAGTGGGGAAGAAAGATTTTTACCCCCCTTACCCACCTCTGCTTCCTCACTTTTCTCCCAAACTTTAGCAAACCTCGATAAATTGCGACGGGATGTTAGTAATGTACACTGGATTAGGCTTCCAGACATGAATTCAATAGGCAAATGGGGTGTATCCTCATTAATAAGATACGCCATATTTAGAGAATCATTTGTTCCCAGAATGAAGTTAAAATTGTTGACAAAGATAAGCCAGACTGACTAAAGAACATTATTACGTGTAAGAGAAATGTGTACAGGAAATCAAACTTAAGCGGCAACCTACAGGATCATGATGTATATATAAAATTATAAGGAGACTGTACCAGACTCGGTGAAAGAGAATTTCAAAAGAGGATTTCTTCTATGAAACCCTAGGTAATGACCAGAAATGTGGTTTCCTCTCTCATCAGGTACTTCCGTTCGGTGTTTACAACAGAAAAGTACTTCTAGGAGACAGAAAATGAGAAGCTGGACATTCATAACATCCAAACCTTTGAAGTACTTTTTCTTTGTCTTTTTCTGACGTTGGAGGTTCCAGTCTCACAGACAAAAATCCGCATCAATACCGGGTTCTAATTGAAATATGGAGAGGTTAGTTGAAGGGAAGAAGAAGAGACGAGGTAAAGTACATATGAATTTTTTGTGAAAGTAAAAAACCTGTCTTTTGAGAAGTGCCAGGTCGTTGTTACTGGGAAAGACATGAGAAGGTAGAGAGTTCCAAAGCTTCGAGGAGTTGGTAAAGAAACAGTTATCAAATCGGCCCACCATTGAGTCTTTGCAACACCTTAGTCTTACTTCATTTGGAATGTACTGTTCAGTTATGGTCACCAGATCTGAACAGAGACGGGGGACTAGAAGATGTACAGAGAAGAGCTTCAAAATTAATTCCGTCGCTGAGAGAGAAGCCTTATGAGGAAACACACAAGGATGCAAAAGCCTCTCTAAAATATAACAGAGACTTCGTAAAGTACCAATGATTTCGACAAATCTCTCGGCAGTAGCGGTTGAAACTGAAAGGAAGAAGATGTTATACTGACGCTGGCCAAAGCTTTTACAGTTGTCGGGTTTGCAGAACGTTGGCATGAACTGCTGCCTTCAGATCATGCCCCTACAAATAACGTCATTCCTAACACTGGTCAACACTTAAGCCTCTTTCAAAGGGATGAAAACACTCTGATATGTATTTCAAGAGCCTCCACCCCTGGAGCATCTGGCTTAGGAAACTGCTGAGGTTCCCATTTCCATTTCCATTTTCCCACAAGCGTCTGTTGGTGTATTTTCTGTATAGGACACAGTGATCCTTTTTATCTTCTTCCTTGTAGTTGTGCCGGAGGGAGAGGTGCCCTATACTGTTCTCTTGCAGCCTCAAATAGGATTAGGAACTCCGACTACTACCACCGTCCTCCAGCAGATAACCTGGTCATGGACCATCAGGTCTTCTGTTATCTGTCCTTCCCACGCTCTCCCCATCAAATCTGGTGAAAGCCTGAGAAGATATTTGAAGGGATTGTGTTTTATGTGAGTGAGTTTGTATGATTTAGTGCGGAAGAGATGCGATCGAGCCAGCCACTGAGGCAGAAGACTCCTCCTCCTCCTCCTCCCCCACCTCCTTAGCCGTCTTCTCTAGCGGAAAATCAGCTGGAAATTGCTTACGTTGCGAAGGAAGCAAATATTCGAAATGCCAAACGCGTGACTGCCTGTGCGCGCGCGTCTTTGTTTACTCGCTAGTGCACGTATCATCCCCCCCACCCCGGCTGGAACTGACCTTACGCGCAAACAACCGAATTGCCCGTCAGTCAGTCTTGTAACTATCGCCGATGTCTTTCGTACGCTCTAAATGCTGTGCTCTGAAGCTCATAACGCAATCCATACACATCCATGGTAACGTCCGCTGAGTTTGTCTGGTCCTCAAAGTTTCTTGGGTCGGTACGCAAGATCTGCACCTCGTCTGTATAGCCTTTCTCTCTCTCTCTCTCTCTCTCTCTCTCTCTCTCTCTCTCTCTCTCTCTCTCTCTTTCTCTATCTGACTATCTATCTATCTATCTATCTATCTATCTATCTATCTGTCTATCTATCTATCATAGATCTAGCTATCTATCTAGTTCTCTCTTTTCCCCTCGCCCACTGCGCAGCTCAGCTCATTTGCACTCTTAGGTCACATTCCAGTGTCTTCAGAAAAACTGACCCGAGTTTTTTTTTTTTTTTTTTTTTTTTTTTTTTCCTGTCGGACTTGCTTTTGATCCCCAAGTGGAGGGAGGAGGAGAGGTCCTCATTATTGGCTCCACTCCCGCCGCCTTTCACCGGCTTAAATCTCGGGGTCGGTCCTGGGAAAATGCCTCCTTTCCCTCCCTTGTATTTTCCCGGTCACCAGCCAATTGCCTGAGTCGCTGGTTAGCAGACCTGGTCCCCGACCCTCTAGTCTCCTCTTTTTTGTGTGTGTCCACACTGAGCCCTTGCGTTGTAATTCGGGGCACCCTGAAACCTGACGACCCTGATTACTTGTGCGTGTGTGTGTGTTAACTGAGGTACTGTGGTGTTATGGAAAGCCTTAGGGTCTGGATATCTGCTGACCTCCGTCGCCGAAGAGTTAATCCACGAAATGGATTCGTACAGAGATCAACACAGCGTCTGGAGGAGACGCTCATTCCCGAGGCCAAGGGTGAGCTGGTACTTCGTCTGTCGAGGGGACCTGACTTCTTTCTCGTCTGCTGCGTAAATTTGGTGAGTATACGATAGTGAGGCGTCAGGGTGCCAGATCGCTGGTGAACTGGTACCCTCGGAGATGGTGCTGTGTTTTTGTGCTCCTTCTGCTGCGTGATCGTGGTGCAACCAGGCTGCAACTGCTGTGTTTTGTGCTGCTCGTTCTCTGGGCTAATTGTCCGGCCAGGTTAGAACTTGCTCTGTTTTGTGCTGTGGGCTCCCTACGCAGATCGACCCTGGTGGAGGGTAAGGTGGAAACCTTGTAGACATTAGCGTTGCTTGTGTCAGTCAGAAGAGCCGTAACGTGTCTATGATAATGAGAATTTTGCTTAGATACAGATTTTGCCAAAGTTATCAGTTGGTTTACTATGTACCCCACGCTCGACATGAGACGTCACGCGGCCCTGAACCCTACGTTTTCCTTAGCTCTCTACCAGCACGTTTTCTTTGTTTAGGGCCAATGACGTAGCGTACAGGCTCCACCCACCTGCGTATGGGTCGATTTGTTATATATATATATATATATATATATATATATATATATATATATATATATATATATATATATAGGCTCAGATGTGAACGGTAGCGCAGAGGGATTACACAGGGTCGCTATCCAACTCCAGTGGACTGAAAAGTTGTTACAAAGTTGCTTCATTAACTAACCTGACGGTCTTTCCGCACACTTAACTTATTAACTCGATGCAAAAAGAGAACTAATTAAAACTGAAATCATCTGTCACTCAGACCTCTCGACTGGCCACGTCGCTCTGCCTCTAGTGGTAGGAGTGAGGAAGGGAACTTTACCAATACAGTCTCAGAATTGCAGGTGCCCTTCATTAACAGTAAGGTGTTGTACCATCTCTTGCAGAATTGGTTTAGGTTTGTCCCTTCTCACAGTCTAAGACGTACAGTTTTTTAGCCAAAGACTTTACACTTCATGTGATTTGCCTCTCCAAATAGGCTAGAGTGCCAATAGTACCTACAGCCTAGAATTAACCTAGAAATAAGAACACATTGTATTATACTGATCGGGTTAATTTTGCCTTAAGCATTTTTGACTTGACACATTGTATTGCGACGGATTGGATGTTCTAGTGTCTGTTCTACCTACCAGCTGTATAACAACTGTGGTACACCTTGTTCCAAATCCTGGTTCTGCTCCTGGTTCGTACCAGATATACGCGCTGCCTGGAAGAGCCATAGGTTCGGGCGGGCGTCATTAATATGGATCAAGGTAACGCGTCATCTGTTACAGAAGCCGGAACTTCTGGCGAGGACTTATGTATTGTGTATGTGTGTGTGTGTGTGTGTCGTTCAGGTCTCAATACTCCGTCTAAGACTTAACACAGATTTATGGTCGAGGCTGGCGTTGGTGTTTTCATCAAGGTGTCGTCCATGATGGATGCCGCTGATAGATTCGACCAAACTCTACCAGATCCACCCGTCCATAGACGGCGGGAGCTGGCTAGCCTTCTGTAGGAGCCTTGACCCGTCTCCACCCACACTATCTGTCTGTCTCTCACCACACACTGTGTGCCTCAACATCTGCTGACTACAGATGTCGCTGAATACATTTTAAGTCGAGAAATTCTCTTTTGTTTCCTGGCTGGCGCAGAGGTGCTCGGAATTAAGCGGAAGCAAGGAGAGATGGCGAGAGCTTTGTTGCTTTATTGTCGCATTTGCATAGGCAGCGTGGGGTTCCCCTCCGCCGCCGCCGGGGCTCACGGCTCGCCTCGGCATTTGCCCCTTCCCGACCGAATTATATTTCCTCCCGCTCCGTTAACGAAGGAACAGACGCGCAGATGCCCTGTCGTAATGGGAGACGCACGGCCACTCGAGGCAGTGCTTCCGTACTCCTCTCTCTCTCTCTCTCTCTCTCTCTCTCTCTCTCTCTCTCTCTCTCTCTCTCTCTCTCGTCCTTTTT
>JAYMFT010392274.1:0-19589 GCA_038088735.1 Panulirus argus
AAAAAAAAAAAAAAATATATATATATATATATATATATATATATATATATATGAGAGAAAAAAATGTTCCCACATTCCGCCTGCGAGTGGTAGCACTTCAATCGGGGAATGGCTTTCGACGAAGCTCTGTCATAGTCATGGGAGAGGAATAAGTACATTGTTTTCAAGGACCTTCCCGTCCCAAAGAAGCTAACCTTACCCTGCTCCCACATGGAGCGCAGCCTCGAAGCTGCAACAGCTCCATGAAATAGGTGTTAAGCTAGCAGGTTGCGCACCACTTCGGTGTAAGGGGGAAATTATGGACTTTTTGGGAGTGAAAAGGTCCTGAACGAGACTACCCTCTTCCGTTCACTGGCGATGATACAGCCTCGCCGAAGGTGACTTTTAGCTCGCGGTGTAACAACAAGCAAGCTTTCCATTTGGTAATCATGATAGAATTATATTTACCACCAATGTTTCTAGTAATTTTTAACCATTATTACCGCAATGTCTGAATTGTGTAAGTGTGCGAGAAAGAATTTCTTTTTTGTGTTATACGGGTGGGTATGGAGCGGGAGCGTCATCCTATGTTATGGTCTTAAGGTGGTTCTGATCGATGAAATGGTGGCAGGGTCTTTTCACCTTTGAAGTGATGGTGAAGTCAACATTTCATAAGAAAATGTTAACGCTAGTGTAGCTTTAATCGAAAGAGACAGAGAATTTTCAAGGCTTATTAAATCTGTAGCAGTGTCCTTTCAGAATTGTACTGTTCTGTGAAGACTCTGTAATATACGCCATACAGAGGCACCTGTGTGGTTGGTTAGCAATGAAACTGGAAAACAAGAACAAAGTCTTCTTTTTCATTTTACTACAACAAGGAAAACAGAGTAATTTCTTGTCGCTGGCTAAGGCAATATACTTATGACGTGACCTAGGTAGTTATGTTTCTTACACTCCATATTTAGTCCTTATAGTAGTGTTAGTTGCCGTCACTGCTTCAACTAGCTACCTTACGCACAGTTGTCAGAGCACTAGGTTGAAGCAGACCTCTCACTACTACAGAAGGTACAGTCCTCACCCTCCTGCCTCTCCCTAGCACGCACACTGGCCGCTACCTTCCCAAGCACATGCACTGCGCACCGCTGCTCCCCAGGACAGTTGAGGGCCTAGCACTCACCCCCTGGCTGGCGTAGTAGTCAGGATCGAAGTCGGAAGGCTGGCTGCCGTCCTGGCTGCTGATGGGGAAGACTTGTCTGGTCCTTAGCGGGTCGGCGCCCTCCCCGAGCCCACCAGGGAAGGGTGGGCCGTTCTGAAGGGACAAAAGAAATAGGTTAGCGTTGGGTATGGTTGGAGGTAGAGGATATGAGAAATTGTCATGCAGTACTCTGGTGGCAGAGAGCGTGGGATGGTATTGTGGTATGGGGGATGAGTGGAATAAGGAGAGAGGGTGGACGACCAGTGCATTACTCTAGTGAGGATTAAGCATTGACCTGTAAAGTGTGTGTGCGTGTACCAGAGGATGGATAGAGGGAGATGTACTTATATAGTGTTCTCTGCTGCGGCTACAGAGACAGGGATGTTAGTGCTGTCTCGGAAGGTTAGAGACACAAGGGAGAGAGAGAGAGAGAGAGTCAGCCTACTCTTAAAGGAGGGAAAAGGAGAATAAGAACAAGTCAGTGCATTTTAAAGTGGTCAGAATGAGAAACAGATTTGCGAACTCTGCGATACGTGTTGTAGGTAGTTTACAGAAGCCGAGGCAGAGCTTATTGTGTGAGAATTTGTTTCCCTAAGGCTGGAGGCAGATGGAAGGTTGGCGTGCTCTTGGAGGAATGAACTGAGATTTTTCCTCGTTGCTGAAGGAAGTTTGCGAGGTTGCCGTCCTCCTGGAGGGGTAAGCTTAAATAAGAAAACCTTGCTCGGATAAGGAAAAGAGTGCACGTGCGTTTCCAGCAGGGAGGGGAACCTGACAGATGAAGCTGTGGGTGTTGTGCCAAGCTGTTTTGTGCTGTTCATCTGCTGTGTCCGTTGGCGTAATGTAAAGTTGTTTGGGGCTATTAGTCCTCCGTGTCCGGTGAGAAGCCTAAGGAGTGGTGTGGGTGTGTGATGTTCTCTTCAGTGTTTAATAATTTAAGAAGTGATATAGTGTATATGCGGATCGTCTCCTGTGTTTTGGTGCCGTAGCAGCTTCTCTTATTATTCAGTTTCTGTAATCATTGGTCTGTGTCTCTTAAGTTGACGGTGGATAACGTATCACAGGAGACTGCAGTGGGAGAAAAATGAAAGAATATAATCAAGATACAAACATGATCATCTGTCACACCAGAGGGTATTAGTAATAGGTATGAGATAGATATAAAGCAACTGGTGGCAGATGATGCTGTTACTGACTGTAGCAGCGATGGCGGCGGCTGCGGCTGCAGCAGCGGCGGCGTGTCGTTCGTGCTGATGTTGGAGGAAGACGGCCTGCGCCAGCGCCCCTTGCAGGGTGTAGAGGTACTCCTGCCTGGTGAGGGGCGGTTGAGAGTGCTGGTAGGAGAACAGCTCTGGGGGAAGCACCTGCCGCCCACCCCCGTCCAACATCGTCCCACCACCACCTGAGGAGCCACGGACATCGCTCAACACGGTCTACATCATGATCGTTTTAACCCTAGGGCGTCAAGACTTCGTTTTATCACCAGATCATATGTTCAAGTGTGTTTATTGTATGATGCAGAAGGAAGAATTCCTTACCTGTTGGAAAAGCGGTGATGTATTGATACTGCAGTGGTGCCAAGGGGACACGCTGCAGTGGGGGAGAAGTGGCACGGGCTGTGGATGGGAGGGTGCTGGTAATTGGTGGTGTGGTGGAGGGGGAGCTGGCGGCAGTTGTTGTGGTAGCTGGTACCGTGGTGAAGGAGTTGGTGGTGGTGGTGGCTGGTGTTGTTGAGGAGGTGGCGACTGTAAGTGGTGTGGAGGGGAGGACGGTAGTGGTCGTCGAAGTGGTTGGTGTCGTTGTGGTCATGGGGGTTGTTGTAGGTGCGGTGGAAATGGAGACCGAGGTTGTAGTGAAGGTTTCAGTCGAGTTGGTGATGAGGATGGAGGGGTTCGTTGTTGGGGCTGATATTGGATGGAGGGTCACATTAGGGTTGATGGTGGGGCTGAGGAAGAATGGTGGAGGGTGGGCTGGGACCCGTGCCCAAGAAGGCAGGGGAGCGCCACCTAGAAGCAAATAGTTCTGGTCATGATGGGGCATCTCGGAAGCGTCCCTGGTGGTTGTCCCAGGGCCCGCTGATAGCTCCCACCCCGAGCCGTGAGGATCGGGTCCAAGGCTCATGCTCGGCGGAGGAGACACTGTCAACTCCAAAGGAGGAACTGACGATCTGGCATACGAGGGAGGAGGCGGTGTCAAGGTGGATCTCCATACTGGTGAAAACCAGTCGACGTGGGAAGGTGACCTCGTCTTCAGCTCGTGGATCACTTGGTTCATGAAGTAGTTCTGCCAGTAAGGTGTTGGCAACTGTTTGTCAGGAGGGGCGTGAGTGGGCGAGGGTGGCCATCTTAACACAGGAGGTGACGCCAATCCGGCCCCTCCCGCCTGTAGCTGGGGCCTGGGAGACACGGCGGGATCATCGCTCAGGTCGTTAGAGATGGTTGGGGAATCAACTCGCACGTCCCAGACATAGCCCGCCGAGATTTGAGGATCAGGCAACGCTGGGAGGGTATCATTTACTGTAGGTGAGGCGTCACGTATGGCTAGGTCACCTGTCATGGCTGTAGCGCCATCTGCGGCATTCTTGATGGTGTCCCTCGTGGGTCTCAACTCGTGCACTATGGAGAGAAAGATGTCTGTATCTGTGGAAGGTGGAGTTGTCGCAGACACAACCTCAGCACGAGTGCTTGAAGGGGTTGTAGCTGTAGGCGAGGTGACCGTAGCTGAGGTAGGTCTATATGAGACTGTAGGGGCGTGTGAGGCCGTAGGTGTGGTACTGGACATAGGCGAGGGTGTGGAATTGGCTGTGGAGCCAGGAGACGCAGGGGTTCCAGACACTATCTTCGATGGCGGTATTTTACCCCAGGCCAATCCTAAGGACGAATGTTATGATGAATAAGACTGAGAAAGACTATGCTGTGTTATGTGATATGTGCAACAGATTCTCTCTCTCTCTCTCTCTCTCTTTAAGTAACAGGTAATCATTATATACCATACAACAGGTATAAGTCATTTAGTGTCTCAAACCTTCCTAATGACATAATGGTATTCACTTTTTTTTTAATTTGTACTTATTTGTAAAGTATTTACATCCATACTATTTCACTTGAGCAACTCAGATGAGAAAGTTGCTGAAATGATTTTCCATCCCACGGTTCATTTCAGTTATTTCAACCTCTCACAACGTTTGCGACGCCTCTATAGTTTAAACCAGGGTTTTCAGTAACTCGGTCAGGGAAACTAATATTTTTAATGGAACTACGAAAAGTGTGGCCTTATTCAGAGGGAAGTTGATTAAAAAAAAAAAAAAAAACGCACACTAGAATATGAAAGGTCACAAAATATGAAAACCATTGCAAATGCAGAAAAACAAACGAAAATAACTACAGCAGTTTTATATGTTGATTAACACAGAGTGATAGATTTATTTTGATCGTAATCCCCTTGAACTTACTGATACTTAGGTATGGTCTTGAACCTGATACCCTTCATAAAGGCTCGTACTAAAAGTTCTCAAGGGTTGTGCCATCGTGCTCAAGGAGTTGGATACATGAAAGTAAAACCAAATATTACAACAATACAAATACATTTCAAGTGGTTGCATGTAGGAAATGGAAAGGACAGGCGAATCTTGTTCCCAGAGCCCCTGCACCTCCCTCTTGACCTCCTGCCGCTATCTCATGTACATATTCCACTCACTCGCACTGCTTTCCTGCAAGTGACGCGCGTACTCATAGTGGGTGTGAGACACAGTACTTACCCAGGGTGGTGTGGGTGTCGCCCCTGATGATGGCCATCTGCCGTCGGAGCCAGGCCAGGGCCTCATCTGATGCCTCCAGCGCTTGCCTCGGACTTCCTGTGAACATGACAGGCAGGGCGGTCACTTTTGCCCTGGGCTAGGATCGCTATTTACACTAACACTGTGCTAGTTCCCACTCCTCTTACGACTCATAACTCTAATTAGCTATATTCGGTGGAACTGTGAAACAGGAGGTAGAAATATACAAAGCATAAGTACATTTTGCGCCGAATGACCATAATTAATCTAGGGAGGATATATATATATATATATATATATATATATATATATATATTGCAGTAATCACCTTACACCTGACCTAAATGGAGACACGGTTGGATCAAAGCCTTGCCCTGCAAGTGACGATCGCCGTTGTTGATATATTCTGTTCAGTGCACTGGTTCCAGTGAATTTCACAATCCAGTAATTTTACAATTGGGTGATTACGAAGTATTGGTCCTTTACCCGGGACTGGAGGACCTGACAGGCTCAGGCAAGACCTGACTTTCCTCATGGGACCAATCTTTTCCTCACCTGGTGTAGAAACTAGGACTTATTTGATTGTCTAATACCACATCTGACAAACTTCAGTGCATAACACTATAGAAATGGGGCAATGCATTCAGGAATTTCTGATATTTATATGTTTGAAATCTTTATTTTGAGAAAGTAAAGGTTTCTAAGAGCAAAAGAGTGCATACAAGACACACTCGTACTACATTTCATTCACTGAATTTCTACTGTCGTGTTGTGAGATATTGTATGGTTAGATGAGCCTTGATAATACGTGGTCATCATGACCAGCCAGGTAGTGTTAACCACTTGTGACACCACCGCGCCGCAGGCTGCCCCCGCCCCAAGCCACCGGTCCACCTCAAAATAATTACAAATCAATTTCGTTATGATCGAAACCGTATGAAGCATAGGTATGGTGGCAAGGGCGAGGATGGGGCGCGACAGGTCATTACCGGGACCCAGTGGGCCCTGCAGACGCCGCCTTTGATGTTAGGAACCCACCTGGCCCTGAGGGCCCTGCCCACGACCAGCTCCCGTCCTCTCTAGTTACCGTCCCACCTCCACTAGACTATTACTCTGCCGCCACCATCCTCCTCCTCCTCCTCCTAGTCCACCACACAGCAGACTGGATGAGCTAGTGTCCACGTGTGGCACCAGGTGTGTGCTGGCCATTCTGTACTGTGGATGCTGCACGGGCCGCCTGGCGTTGGATGCATCCTGTTGGTTGTCTTGTGTTGTGTGTGTTGTGATGGCTCTCTTGTGTGCAATTGGTTCTTTCCTGGTCAGCGTATTGCGTTGGGTGTGCATATTAGTTGAAGAGTGTTGTTGAGGATGTTTTGGTGGATATGTTTTGTGTTTATTATGTCGTTTCTGGGTGTTTCAAGCCGGGTGTGTTGTGTTGTGTTGCTCTAGATGTGTTGATTACGTTGTTTCTGGGTGTTTCGAGCCGAATATGTTGTGCTGATAATGTAGCTTCAACGCTGAGTTTGTAGTTTTGGAGTTCTATGTGTTGGGTGTGTTATACTTCATGTTGTGGCGGTTGTCAATAGCGGCTGTGTTGTGTCCGAGTTTTTTGTTTGAGTATTGTCCTGGTGTGTGTAGGAGTGATTCTCTTGTCCTGGGTGTATATTGTGAGGTGTTGCATGTATGATGATCGAAGGTTCAAGAGGCGTGGCCCCACGAGTGTAATGCTCCCTTCCCCGTGTTGCACAGATGGGCAGTGACAGAGAGAGCCCGCCTGCCTGCCTGCCGGACGCCCCACTAACACCCAGTTAAAGGCCCCTTCAACAGGCGTTCTCATGGCGACTGTCGTCTTGCTGTCTAGATCATGAAACGTATCTTTAGGGTGCGGTAGTGACTGACCTGTTCAGAAACAGGTGAAAGGCGAAGTCATCATACCCAGTTGTTTTATGGTCATGCTCAAGGATCGTACCGTCGTGCTTAAGGGTCGTGACATCGTGCTCTAGGGGTTAATGGTCCATTCCATGAGGTACTGCGTCCGCAACTCTACCTGGCTAAGTTTGATGAACTTTAAGTTGACACAGTGCAGGGAACCTGGTATGGTGGTTACATTGCCTTATGGTATAAGATGTAGCTGAAGCATTCCTGGTGGCCTCTTGCCCTGTGCGCTCTAACACTAACACAGGGCAGAAATCTCGTCGAATGTTCTGTTCGTACGTAGGTACTCTCTCTCTCTCTCTCTCTCTCTCTCTCTCCATAGCTTTTAATAATCGTTTCCGTACCTCAAAAATTACTGCCGTTGGATATCTTTAGAGCGTTTAATGGTACCGAAAAATATCGAGCTAGCAGTTTTCCTTGAAATCACTTTGGATAATTGATGTCCAACACTGAAAAAGTTTAAATTAACTTTAATTACTCTCCTGAATTAGGATGGGCATGAAAATATCGTTTTAAGGTCGTGAATTAATTGCTAGTTAAGTTGGTGGGTTGGCAGGCTTAAGGGGGTGGAGAACGGGCGCCCCTTTTGAATTTTTGTTTATGGAGAGGTTCAGTTATCGCGCACCAGATGTCTTGTTGCTCTGTCTACATCGCCTGCTGTTTATGATGTTAAATTCTGTACATTATTTTCTTCCCTCTGTTCTTATTTAGTGATATTTCTCTTGTACATGTAGACAGTGCCACAATGCATGTGGATTTTCTTTCTTTAACTAATGTTTTTCTCGTTAGCTAAATCTTCTGTTTTGAACTACTGTCGTACCGCTGTCGTAAATTGTCAAATTTACGCAAACACTACGATAAAGATGACTGCATGATTGGAATGATTCCCTTACATGGTAGATAAATGAGCTAGTGATTCTGTAAGATTGATAACACAATTCCTTGTCTTGGTTATTTATTAGCTGTGTCTTCTTATGTTTCCCACGTATTCTAGTTGAAGTTGTGTTACTATTTCTTTGATAAATTTGTCAGAATTTTTATCATTCCACGTAGTTTTTTCTCTGTGGCTTCGTCTTCATTCCCTTTACCTTCTTGTAGAACATCTGATATCTCCAGACGAACCAAGATGTAAAGTTTTCAAGACAAACCAAGGTGTGGAGAAGCAGCTTTTTTTTTTTTTTTTACCAGGAGACACGACAGAACACAGATTGTGCGCCCGATTACACACCAAATTTTTCATCGTCACGAAAATTGTGCTTATGCGAGAGGAAAGGTGGCCACGCGCCATTGTGAGCACGACCCTCCGTTCCCGAAAATTTCCTTATGCCAGGATGCGGCGCCTCAGCATTTAGAGTTTAGATCCTGAAACCCATGACTGGTCACAGGCGAGTGGTACGGCTTCGTCGCCCCCATTGTGGCAGTCACCACAAGCACCACCAACAGCTGGCTGTACCGGAATTATTCACATCAAACTGTGGAGCCAACCCAATACATTGGTAGAGGGCAAGCGACGCATACAGCAGTTAGCGAGAACTGAGCGACAACCTGTTGTGCCTGCAGCGTTTTGATTACGACCGATATGTGTGTATGAATGGTTAATGGATCATGACAGTCAAACATGAATTGCGGCTCCACCCTCCCCCTCTTCCCCTAAAGAAAAAATGTAGGAAACCGGAAGTAATTCCGTCAATTTGGACGAAAGTCTTTCTTTTCTTCACATCTGTAAACTGCGTTGCGCCCAAGGGCTGCGGTGCAAGTGTCACTGTTTGACGGTAAGACCCGCACCTTCGTCAGTACACTGCATCACCACACAGTTCCTCCTGCTGCTCTATATCCTTCACACAATTTATAGTACATGTACAAGAAAAGAGAGTTCAGCTCCTTCGACATTATCTTGTAAACTTTGATAATTGATTTTCACTAGAAAGGAAATAATCAGTGTGTGTGTGTGTGTGCAGACAGAAATAGACCCATAAATCCTCCTCAACTAATTTCAGATAAATGTTTAAAACTGATTTTCGAATATACTGGTTAGATAAATCCTTTTAGTAAATAATGAAAAGAATCTGCAAATATTGAGTCGTCTAATTCGAGTGTTGCCCTCATAATATATATGGGTGTTTTTGTGTAAAATGTAGTAGATATAAAACGGACACTATGGGTTTAAAGCTAATATAGTCATTTGCCACATTTAAATGAAATCATCGATTCGTAACGGGTGGGTTTCGGTGTATGAGGCAAATTCAGATGTATTAACATTTCAAATTAATCATCTGGCCGACTTGGCACTATATGCAGCAAACACAATAAAGTTAATTTACTGTAAAAATATAAAAGTGATGAATTAATACATATGTTTTAATAGAGCGTTTCTGGATTAGCATAAGTGTGGTTGGTCGGGCCGGGTGCATGGCAGCCGCCGCACCCAGCCTCACGCTGAACCAACACTACTGCCGCTGCTACATACAAAGACCGCTCTCGCTCCATGAATTTAAATTGAATTTAAGTGGGCAACTCTAGTCAATTACTGATTGATATTTCTTGTCGAAAAAGAAGGCACTTTTTCCTTAGATATTCAAAACGCTGGTTGTGAACAGTGGTTTGATCTTGGCTGTGTTCATTGGGAAATGGTTCATGTTCCAAGTTCACTGATATTAATTGTGGCACTTTTCGTCATTAGGTAGCTGCAGACATCCTGAGATAATACTGAGTGATAATCATCAGAATAATGTGTATTAGACGCTATACTCATTTTGAAGAAAAGTACATTTTGTTCTCAAAGGCTTCAAAAAAAATATTGCTCCCTCAGAGATATTGGAAACTGTTGTTAAACTTGAAATTGGTCCTGTTTGTAACTGATTTTTTTACTCTGAAATATCTAATTATCTTTTATTGATAAAACCTCATTCGAATATTTGTTACCTCAACTTTGTCGCTTACACAAGCACTACCGTGGACAAATCAAAAAGGAATGTCGAAAGAATATTACTATTTTTGCAAAGCCTTATCTCTAATAAGTCTCGTATTGCAACTGCAGGAGAGTGTGCAGATGGGGGATGTGGCTCACTGCTGCAGGTCGGTAAACAGCTGGAGGGTATCGCACTTCTGCGGGACAATGTACAGCTGGTTCTTACGAGCCCCTGATTTCAAAACACTTTTCTTGTTTCTTGATCAGGATGCTGTAAAAGCGAGGCTATTTGCTGGGGAGCATAAATTGGAGTCTTTTATTTTTCTTGCCAAATTTGTTTTCTGAATCGACCCTAATGGCTGTGCCTGAAGGTAAAAGGGATCGGGGAGGTAGTACCAACACACACCACTCGCACTGGTGGTCGGGAGAGAGGTTATTGTCATGGAAATACTGCTTGGGCTGACTTAATGTCGCCTACTAAGGCCGGTAGAGCTGAGCAGTAATGGGCTCAAGTGAAGCGGTGTGTTGTGTCGTCATAAATGCTGCGATGACTTTGTAAGGAGAGTGAAAAGTTACGCTCACATACCGGGAGATCGAACTAGGATGTTTCTGTTTCAACCCTTTGGACATGGTATTTGAGTTCGAGAGTACGACACTTCAGCACGATGTTACGACTGGAGCATGATACATAAGCACGACGTTACTACCTTTGGAGAAAACGTGCTTAGTCTGATTCTTTAAAATTCTAAAGGCAAGATACATGCAGAAATATTTATTTAAAAGAGAAAGAAAAAAAGAATCAAGGCTAAAATTTGTCCGGCTGGCAGTATCAACGTAGGTCTGGTTCATCGAGGGAAAGAACTAGTATAACACTTTCACTGAAAAAACAAGAGACGCAGTCCGTATCCACTGATATCTTTGACGTTGTCATCTTGATATCCGTTTCACATCAAAATGAAAGAATGTTCTTAAAAAGAAAAAGGAGTTATTGTCTCCCTAGAGTGCATGGTTTGTGACACCTCCTCATCCTCCTCCTCTCTTCCTTCTTGCCAAGCACCAAGTGTACGAAGTTCGTGTTATATTCTCACGTATTACTTGGGCAAATGTAAAATTTATATCACACCCTAATGTATGTTGAGTTCCCTAAGTGCATCATGTTGGTGTCACCCTCTCGTCCGCTAAGTGGCAAATGCACCAGGTCTGTACCTTTCGTATATACTAAGTGCCAAGTGGACTAAGTTTGTTTCACATCCTTGTGCGCATATATTAATTACCAAGACTCGCCGGACAGTCAGGTAGGGTCAGCCATCTGCTGCATACGACAGCGGCCAGGACGCTCCCTCGTCCTCACCATGACGCTCTCAAGGTCACACCATTCAGCCAGACTGCACCATTATTGTTCCCCAGGTGCCGCCTGACTCTCCAGTGAACCATATTACATAATGTTCACCTGTAGCCTCTCGCACGATTGAACACGGACACGTTCGAAAATGCCCCCGGGGTCTGAGGCCCATGGGAAAACTGAGCGCAATATTCCAGGAATATGGTTTAGCCAGCAAACCTTTATCCTTGAGTGCTGGCGACACCAAAAGCCCGATCATTAATCTGTGACAATAGGCTGTATGATCTCTCTCTCTCTCTCTCTCTCTCTCTCTCTCTCTCTCTCTCTCTCTCTCTCTCCCGATACTCCGTTGGATGTGTTTATCGCTACCTATAGAATTCCTTTTGGTGTACGAAAACAGAAATTCTTGAGAGATTTTGAATCATTTTCGTGCAGCAGTGGTGGCGAAGCCCGGCAGCCGCTGGCGTGTCCGCCGTCGTGTCCCTCATATGTCCTTACAGTAGGTGTGTGTACTTGTGTAGGACGACATAGACCCATTTATGTTGAAGGACATAAGTATGAGGACCTGGCCTTTGACCTGACCTTTACGATGGTCAAGGGTGGGCTGTTATACCCAAAGGACGTACTTTCCTAATTACACGGTTAAGAGCGAGTTTTGATAAGACACGTTTAATTTTTTGCGTGAAAAATCATTGACATAAACTAACCGAGTGTTCTGACCTCAGGCGACTCATATTGTAGCCGGTGAGACTCCAGCGGTGGTGTTGTGTTTACATCTCCACTTAGAGTGGTACTCCTGGGGTGACGTAGAGTCTACATTTCCACTTGGAAAGGGACTGCAGTGATGATGTTGAATCTACATCTCCACTTGGAGTGGGACTGCAGTGGTGATGTTGAATCTACATCTCCACTTGGAGTGGGACTCCAGCAGAGGTTTTGGGTCCACCTGTATACCTACCACTGCTGTAGGACCTTCATCACCCTATTCATGAATAGATCAAACAGTCATGGTCATGACCCCACACATCCCTGGTGGCAGACCCATGCGCTTTACTCCTTCGGTAAAAGCTCTCACCAAGTTCAGAAGCGTAACATTTACTCCACCTTCCACGATCCACTTTTGCCAAACAAATCACACACTTTCTTCAGTTTCACTGACCTGCGGTGTTGAGGGATGGACGGTGGACGTGGATGAGGGCGGCGGCCGCCCAGGCCAGGGTCAGACCCACCAGTATGGCCGCCCCCAGCATCCGGCCGGGCCTCGTGTCCGCCATGTTGGGTCAGACGCCTCACATCACGGTGAAGGACGGCAGAAGCATAGTTTACATCAGGGTATTTCCCTTGGCGGGCGAGGTCGTAGTCATGACCCTCCGGCAGGTGGGGTTCGTTAGGGGACCGAGCAGATATCTTCTTTCCTCTGTCTTTTAGTTTCTGTCTTTCACATTTTATCACAGTGTTTCTTCTACTTCGCTTCTCCTTCGTTGGGTCATTTTTTCGTTAATTCTTTCGACAGGTCATCATGGAACTGGTCCCAGCACAGATCTGTAATCAATGAGCACTTTATACTACATACAATACGTCACCAGTTGAACACTTGCAATAAGTACAATATGTCTCCGAATGAACACTTACACTATCACACAAAATGTCACTTGTTGAGCACTTACACTAAACACTACATGCCTCTTGTCGGACAGTTACACTAAGCAGATGTCACTTAATGACTTTACACTTACGCTATACATAGGATGTCACTTGTTGAACACTTACACTACATATAAGATACCTCGTGTTGAACATTTGTCACTTATTGAACATTTACACCTCACTGAAGGTGTCACTTATTCAAATACCAATTCATAAACCAACTTTCTCGACTCTCTACTTCATCCACTTTCTCTGCTAACTTCATTATTTTTTTAAGCAAATTTTTTATTTCAGACTTTTTTGATCGTAGATAAAAACATTATCATGACATCGATCCTCGCAGCCATACCACTGCAATCGTCAGGTCATTTCATTAACGCTAAATCAGACCAAACTTCGTCGTTTTCGTATTAATCCGTTTTCTTTATCCTTCCTTACTTTTTCTATCATTTATACTCACGGGAATATTTGCTATTATTTCGTGGCTTATGAAAGTAGTTTGTGATTAATTTCACTCGAAAGAACAGAAAAATTTAGCTTTTGAAAAGAAATGAATAAGAGTTCTAAAAAATACGAAATAATTTTGCTTCGAGAGAAAATGAAAATTAAATAAAGCTGTGGTTTGAGTCAACCACAGGAAATGTTACGTCAAGTTTTTTTTTACAAATATTGTCACAATGTATTGCATGTGGAGTTGTAGCCTCCCTGGCAACACTACCTACTGAGCATAGCAACACTAGCATTCTGTCTAGTATGTGGGTTGTATGTGTTGCTAGAGGTCAATAGTGATAGCTGGGTTGTATGTTTTGCAGTGGTTGGTACAGTGAAATGTGAAGAACTAAGGTTTACCCCCTCGGCCCTCCTGCAATTCATGGCGACACCTGAGAGGGATATATTACCCCTGCAAGGCTGACCCAATACTCACTGCAAGAACACTGGAGGGGGATGTACATTGCCCCGGCAAGACTGACCCAAAACCCACATCAACAACAGTTGGTTAAGAATACACTGCCGGCGAGGCTGACTCCAACGCCCACACCACACGACTTCCCCATCAGTAGAGCGGCTCAGCCTCTAATGACGTCAAATTAGAGAGTAAATTTATGAAGGACGACCTTCTCTGTCTCTCTCTTATGAGGTGAGCGCTACGCGTTAGTCACACCCCATGGCTAAATCTGGTTGCAGTTAACTAGCAGGTAAGTAGGTGCCTGTCCCATCCAAGCCCCCTTCCCCCCTCCTCCCCCTCCTTCCTACCGTAACCATCAGCGGTTCACGAGTTACCGTAACACCGCCAACCTGACCGGAAGCGTCAACCACGTGACTGGCCATCAGCGCCCCTGGTGGCGATGCGGTTAAACACTACGGGGTCACCTCTGGAAGCGCGCGCGCGCGCGCGCTCCCCACATCACACCACTGATGCACTCGCTACCCTTGTGTATATGTGTATTGTAGAGACAGACGAACTACAACACCGGGAACTTTATGGCCTTGTGTTGAGTTGGACCACTCTGGGTCCCAGTCCAACCCTTCCTCTTCAATCCCCACGTCAACCATTCTTCCTCTGCGTCAACTTCCTCCCAGACAAGAACGTAAATTCTGAGCGATGAGCGGAAAAATGCTCCGCTCTTGTTACGATTCCCACAGTAGCTCTGATGTAAGCATTAACTTTTGACCGATGGCTGCACGCACACCCACTGCTACCACGATTTAGTTAAAGATCGTATTCTTCCGTAATTTTACTTGCATGAATTACTGGGACGGGAGGTGACCACTGCCGACATCAGAGCGCTGCTACCAGGCCACCACTCCTCTCTTTAGTGGGCCCCGGCTGCTGATTCTGGTATTGGCTAAAAGTTTCGCCAGTTTTCTTCTGTTACTCATTAACGCTGAACGTATCTCTCTCTCTTTCTCTCTTCACGGCAAAATTTGTTCGTAGGTCACTCATAGATGGGTAGGTAGGTTAGGTAAGTAGGAAGGTACCCCCTCCTGCACAGAGTGCCTGATGTGGTTCGCAAGTGAAGTGCTTCACCAAGGTACACTGTTAAGTGTGTGCCCTTCGGGTAAGAACCTCACGCCATCTTATGGCGATATTTTTATCTGTAAACGCAACCACCAGTGAGTGGGTCGTCTCCAGCAGATTTGCTTAACAATATATTATGACGTGTACACACACGGCCTTCCACTCGGCTTCTATCATCTTCCATGTGTATGACAGTGAAAATCGTGGACTTGTGTGGATGGTTACTGGAGTTGAGTGCATGTACCATACAGATGTGAGTCCTGTAATGGTCAATGCTTGTGGTACTCCATAATATCAAACTGTGCGTCCGAGAGCAGGAAAAATATTCACATTTTGTATATATACTTTGTGCTTTATAAGGATGAAGGATTATGCTGTCGTTTGTATAGATATGTCTCATGTTTTTGAGATAAGGAATGGCTCTCGATATCATGATTATTTTCGTATTATACTTCGGGACGAAATTTACTGAACCCGAATATCAGGTGGACTTTTTTTTTTTTTTTCTCCCTTCACTTGTTGCCTGGATGAGAACTGTCAATATAAGGACCATACCACCGGCAGATGGTGTCTTGGTGGATGTTGAGTGCCCCGTGGGTAATGTCGTCCTCGCTTCAGTTCACTACTTGCCTCTAATTGTTGCATCCATGTTCGTCCTGTAAGCTTCAAGGCGAAAAGATTACGATGGTAAAAGGATGTCTCCAACCCCAATATGCAAATAATTACATCCGATGAATACAGAGTTGATTCTTTCATTAACTTTCAGTCTCTTCATTTACGTGATGAGAAATATGGTTCCAGTCTTCAAATTTTAGACCTCATCATGAAGAATGAAGTGGCGTACTCCGTCTGGCAGAGGTTTGCCCGCTGCTGTAACTTGCCGTCCCCTCGCTAGCCAGGAGGTGACTGGACCCCATCACGTGGTCAACAAGGATGCTAATCATTGGCCAAACATTCAAAGGCTGCAGCGTGTAGCCCCGGGGATCATGGGATCGTTGCCTCTTTTCAGCTTCCCTCCCTAAACATGGAATACAGCCGCTGTCCCGCCCAGGAGCTTGTGGTCCGTCTTGTCCCTCCCGCCAGAGGGCGAGACACCACCGCTGATGGCTGGGTCAGTGGCCGGGGCCCCGTAGCGCCAGGGGCTAGGCACATGCTACTAGCGAATCTGCTCACTCCTACATCCATCCACGTCTGACAAAAGACGTCCATCATTTCTTTAAATAGAACCAGACTGAGGTGGCCGTCTCAAGTGAAGCAGCTTCCGGCTCCTACACATCCAGGACAAAACATATATGTGACTACTAGACTTTTGTAACGATTTCATTTTCTCTGCAAACACCTCAGCGTGGAGCCCTACATTGTCACTACTTTTCAGAAAGGGCCAGCACTTCGTACCATTCAAAGAGAACTAATGTATCATACTTTTCAAAAGAATCAGTGGCACATACTTTTCGAAAAGGGTCAGATCCTGATACTACTTTTCGTAAAGAACCAACACCTTGTATTTTTAAAGGACAAACGCCTCGTAAATTTCAAGGACAAACCCTTGTACTTTTCAAAAAGAGCCGTTGTCTTATATTTTCGAGAAGGACAAACGTCTCGCACATTTTGAAAAAAATCCATTGTCTCATATTGTTCATGAAGAACCAGTATCCCATATTTTTCAAGGAGTAACGCTTCGAACTTTTCAGACAGAACCAGGGTCTCGTATTGTTCATGATGACGCGACGCCTCGAACTTGCAATATCATAAAGGAGCCAAGGTGCCTCGGCCGAGGCCAATCTTATCCCCACCAGGGGTGACCGAAGATCGATCCACTGGCCGACGGGGAGGATCACCCTTGAGGTAATACTATACGCCCGCCGGGTCGCGATTGGCGTAGGACACCTTACTGTTGCATTAGCCTACTTACAACTAAGTACTGTACTATTATGCACTACATAACAATGAGCCTGAACACACACCACGATATATAAAGTAGTTACCATTACACTGGCCGACACATGCCATGGAAACGACACTCTTGAACACATACCCCAGGTTAACACAACATATACTCCCAGCGCTCTCCCATTACATTCCTACACATACCATAGCAACAAATTGCTCTTGCTATACACAGCACGAGAGCATAGCACTGTAGTCCAACACACGCGCAAGTATTATGCACGTAAAATCGGAGCGCACTAGTGAGCTGCCCGTCGCAGCGTCCGGCACACAGGGTAGCCTAGCCTCCCGCTAACTAACTCGGTCACGCACCATCGTCTGTATAGGAAATACTCCAGGTAATGACTGGGTAAAAGTCTCATGCATAAACATACGTCCGGTAATGGTAGTTATCTCACTGACCACACCTCGCACCACAGTCACCACCATACTGGACCACCGACTTGCGCCACACCTTGCAGTATGGACTACAGCCTACTCCTCAGTCTTCACTACATCTTGCAGTTGAACCTCACCTTACATCACAGCTTATATGGTTCAGTGGATCACGTTTTACCACAGCTTGCACCATTGCTGGCACTATACTTATAACTGTAGCCAAATGCATATGGTAGACAAGAGCGTGCATCACCTTCGGGATACGGTCTTCACTGTGTTGCAACTTACAACAGAGCCCTCCCCACAACTTCGACCTCAGCTTATAACCTTCACTGTTGCCTCAGATTGACTGGTGTATAAACATGGTATACACCATTCTACACCATATCTTTCACTGCTTATATTACCACACCCTACACCACAGCCCGCACCGTACAGTACACCACCACCTTCACTACAGACTACATAGAAACGCACACTGTTACCTGTAACACAAGCACTGCCGCAATCTACGTCGTCCACACCTTCAGGAAGAACCCGAAGCCCAACAAGAGGTTCCATTAATCGGCCATAACCAATGCGTCGACACCTTCAGGAGCAGGTCGGCCAACAAAGTACCCTTTTACGACCATGTCTACAGCGTCAACACCATCAGGAACAGGTCATCCAGCAGGAGGTTCCTACAGTCGTGCCTACGGAGTCCGGGCCTGTGAAGGGTTGTGCCTGGGGCCGAGTTGAGGGCTCCGAATGCAGACACTGTCGTAAATCTTCTATACACTTGGTTCTCACCGGGTGTGTTTTAAGGCTGTCAGCTGCTCTCGATGGCAACTTTAGAACTGCTCCAAACAGTTAACTTGGGTTTTCTTTATGGATTCTTTTACAATAAGTGGCACCCATAATGGCCTGGAAAACTAATACTTACGTGGTGAACTGACCGACGCAGAAACATTTTTAACCCGTTAGATAAACATAAGTTTTAACCCCGTTTTCTTTACTCGACCTTATGGCGCCATAGGATCCCTTCCTTCGTTACTTTTTCAACATTAGGAGATACTTCCTATTCTATTAATTCTAGACACAGTGTTTCACAGGAACATGAAGGCATATTCCAACCTTAACCATCTTCGCCACGCGTTATGTAAACTCTTACATTCATTATCTGTGTGTTATCTGAGAAAGTATTCGAAAACTAATAACAAATGCAACCTTGATAAATTTGTAATAGATAGAAAGATAGAAATAGATCAGTAAGGTGGTGAAAGACGTTAACCTGAAATTTAGTAGACTGGAAAACTGAAGGTAATGGGTAACTTGTCTAGTTTCCTGTTTATAGTCTACTAGATTAATTTCTTAATTCCTGAGCACGACCGTTGAACACGATGTTACGACCTATGGATATGATGACCTGACCTTTGATCTGACGCTTCAGAGACAGGTCATAGGCCAGAGCTATTGTCATCTTCATGGGTCATACCGACGTACTCAAGATCGTAGCGTCGTGCGCAAGGATCGCACCGCCGTGCTCAAGGGTCGTATCTCCGTGCTCAAGGGTGGTACCGCCGTGCTTATAGGGTCGCACCGTCGTGCTCTAGTGTCGGAACGTCATGCTCAATGGTCGTATCGTCATGATCATGTTTAGTGTATGTACAGCTTGCCTCAGTATGCTGCCTTGTTTAAAAGACCCCTTTCGAGAGGCGGCCGCACACTATTTGCACATCGGTCGCTCAGTTGACACAATGACTTTCACAGCAAACACTCGACACATACCGTGTCTGTAGCGTCCAGAAATGCAACTGAAATCATTCGACGAGACTTCGATAAATTTCCCCATACCCAGAACTCCCGACGTAACAGTGTCCTGAGGACTGTTTGATTTTATGGTACGTTAGAAAGAGAAGGATGTCTTTGAATGGACCATCCATCAGCATCTCCTGCAACTTAACACAATGCCCCTCATTAACAGAGCCAATTTCCCTCCACCTTTGTCTGCTCTTTCCCTCCTGGTTACTGATTATCCCTCTTGATAAGTTAGGTCAGCTTATCTTTCTAGTAAGTATTGTCTCTCCCGTTGCAACAGTGCAGGTTTGCTTTCTGTCCCTAATTCGAAGGCATTACTTTCAGTCTGAATCGCATCACGCTCTTGACCGCTCTTGGGATAGCGGCGGGCATGTTTTTCTCTTCATCATCTGATTCTAATGATTTTCGCCTTCTGGCTATTTTTCCCTCTCTCTGTCACTGAATACCTCTCTAAATTTCTCCTTATTCTCAAGTTTCTCAGTCCTCTTAAGTGTGTGTGTGTGTGTGCGTGTGTGTTTTGTATGTGTGTGTGTGTGTGTTTTGTGTGTGTGTGTATGTGTGTGTGTGTTTTGTGTGTGTGTGTGTGTGTGTATGTGTGTGTGTGTGTGTGTGTGTGTGTGTGTGTGTGTTTTGTGTGTGTGTGTGTGTGTGTGTGTGTGTGTGTGTGTG
>JAYMFT010392285.1:0-19588 GCA_038088735.1 Panulirus argus
AGGTGCAGTTAGAATAGATACATTTATGAGAGTATGATCAGATGAACCAAGTGGGGGCGAGATTGTGTGTTTACAGCGAGATGAACTAGAAGTGAAAAACAAATCCAGAATATTAGGAGAATGGTCATAGCGATCAGGTATATGGGGTAGGGTGGGAGATAATTTGCTCTAAGTCATTAAAAATGGAGAATGTGAGGGCTTCGATCCCTCCACTATCCGCATGGGAGGAATTCAACCATTCCCGATGGTGAACGTTGAAATCTTCGAGGTAGAGGGTCTCTGCTTGCGGGTGAGAGGAGTCTTCTGTACCACACTGGAGTTGTGAGCCCACTCTACCACACTAGAACCGTGAGCCCAATGTACCACAATGAAGTCGTATGTCTACTGTACCACACTGGAGTTTTCAATCTATTGTACCACACTGGAGTCGTGAGCCCACTGTACCACACTGGAGACGTGAGACTCCTGTACCACACTGGAGTCATGAGTCTACTGTACCACACTGGAGTTGTGAGTCCACTCTACAACACTGGAGCCATGAGCCCAATGTACCACGCTGGAGTCGTGCGTCTGCAGAACCACATTGGAGTTGTGAGCCAACAGTACCACACTGGAGTCGTGAGTCTACTATACCACACTGGAACCGTGGTCTACTATATCACACTGGCGTTGTGAGTCTACTGTATCACCCTAGAGTCGTGCGTCTACCGTACCACAATGGAGTTATGAGCACACTCTACCACACTGGAACCGTGAGCCCAATGTACCACACACTGGAGTCGTGAGTCTACTGTACCAAACTGGAGTCGTGCGCCTACAGTACCTCACTGCAGTTGTGAGTCAACTGTACCACACTGCAGTCGTACGTCTATTGTACCACACTGGAGTTGTGAGCCCACTCTACCACACTGGAACCGTGAGCCCAATGTGCCACACTGGCGTCATGAGTCTTCTGTACCACACTGGAGTCGTAAGTCTACTGTACCACACTGGAGTCATGAGCCCACTGAAACACACTGGAGTTGTGAGTCTACTGTACCACACTGGAACCGTGAGCCCAATGTATCACACTGGAGTCGTGAGTCTACTGTACCATACTGGAACTGTGAGCCCAATATACCACACTGGAGTTGTGAGTCTACTATACCACACTGAAGTCGTAAGTCTACTGTACCACATTGGAGTCATGAGCCCACTGTAACACACTGAAGTTGTGAGTCTATTGTACCACACTGGAGTCATGCGCCTACTGTACCACACTGGAGTACTGAGAACATTCTACCACACTGGAACCGTGAGCCCAATAGGCCACACTGGAGTCATGAGCTCACTGTACCACACTGGAGTCGTGATTCTACTGTACCACACTGGAGTCGTGCGTCTACTGCACCACACTAGATTCGTGAGTCTACTGTACCTCACTAGAGTCGTGATCCCACTGTACCACACTGGAGCCGTGAGTCTACTGCAGAACACTGGAACCGTGAGTCTACTGTGCCACACTGGAGTTTTGGGTCTACTGTACCACAGTGGAGTCGGGCGTCCACCGTACCACAATGGAGGTGTGAGCCCACTCTACCACAATGGAACCGTGAGCCCAATGTAACCCACTGGAATCGTGAGTCTCCTGTACCACAATGGAGTCGTGAGTCTACTGTACCACACTGGAACCGTGAGCCCAATATAAAACACTGGAGTCGTGAGTGTACCCTACCACACTGAAACCGTGAGCCCAATATACCACACTGGAGTCGTGAGACTACTGTACCACACTGGAACCGTGAGCTCAATATATCACACTGGAGTCGTGAGTCTACTGTACCACACTGGAACCGTGAGCCCAATATACCACACTGGATTCGTGAGTTTACTGTACCACACTGAAACCGTGAGACTACTGTACCACACAGGAGTTGTGAGCCCACTCTACCACACTGGAACTGTGAGCCCAATGTATCACACTGGAGTCGTGAGTCTACTGTAACACACTGGAGTCGTGAGCCCACAGTGCCACACTGGAGTCGTGAGATTTCTGTACCACACTGGAGTCGTGCGTCTACTGTACTAAACTAGAGTTGTGAGCCCACTCTCCCACACTGGAACCGTGAGCCCAATATACCACATTCAAGTCGTGAGTCTACTGAACTACACTGGAGTCATGAGTCTACTGTACCACACTGGAGTCGTGAGTCTACTGTACCACACTGGAGTCGTGCGTCTATTGAACCACACTGGAGTTGTGAGCCCACTCTACCACACTGGAACTTTGAGCCCAATGTACCACACTGGAGTCGTGAGTCTACTGTACCACACTGGAGTCGTGAGTCTACTGTACCACACTGGAGTCGTGAGTCTACTGTACCACATTGGAGTCTTGAGTCTACTGTACCACACTGGAGTCGTGAGCCCACTGTACCAAACTGGAGTTGTGAGTCTACTGTACCTCACTGGAGTCTCGCGTTTACTATACCAAACTGGAGTCGTGCGTCAACTGTACCACACTGGAGTTGTGAGTCTACTGTACGAAACTGGAGTCATGTGTCAACAATACCACACTGGAGTCGTGAGTCTACTGTACCACACTGGAGTCGTAAGTCAACTGTACTACACTGGAGTCGTTCGTCTACTGTACAACACTTGAGTTGTGAGCCAACTCTACCACACTTGAAATGTGAGCCCAATATACCACACTGGAGTCGTGAGTACCTGTACCACACGGGAGTCTTGAGTCTACCATACTACACTGGAGTCGTGAGCCCACTGTACCACACTGGAGTTGTGAATCTACTGTACCTCACTGGAGTCATGCGTTTCCTGTACCAAACTGAAGTTGTGAGCCCACTCTACCACACTGGAACCGTGAGCCCAATATACCACATTGAAGTCGTGAGTCTACTATACCACACTAGAGTCGTGAGTCTACTGTACCACACAGAGTTGTGAGTCTACTGTACCACACTGGAGTCGTGCGTTTACTGTACCAAACTGGAGTTGTGAGCCCACTCTACCACACTGGAACCGTGAGCCCAATATACCAAATGCGAGTCATGAGTCCACTGTACCACAGTGGAGTCGTGCGTCTACTGTACCAAACTGGAGTCGTGAGTCTACTGTACCACACTGGAGTTGTGAGTCTACTGTACCATAGAGGAGTTCTGAGGATACTGTACCACACTGGAGTCGTGAGTCTACTGTACCACACTGGAGTTGTGAGTCTACTGTACCACACTGGAGTTGTGAGCCCACTCTACCACACTAGAACCGTGAGCCCAATTTACCACAATGAAGTCGTGAGTCTACTGTACCACACTGGAGTTTTCAATATTTTGTACCACAATGGAGTCGTGACCCCACTGTACCACACTGGAGACGTGAGACTCCTGTACCACACTGGAGTCGTGAGTCTACTGTACCACACTGGAGTTGTGAGTCCACTCTACAACACTGGAACCATGAGCCCAATATACCACACTGGAGTCGTGCGTCTGCAGAACCACGCTGGAGTTGTGAGCCCGCAGTACCACTCTGGAGTCGTAAGTCTACTATACCACACTGGAACCGTGGTCTACTATACCACACTGGAGTCGTGAGTCTACTGTACCACCCTGGAGTCGTGCGTCTACCGTACCACAGTGGAGTTGTGAGCACACTCTACCACACTGGAACCGTAAGCCTAATGTACCACACACACTGGAGTCGAGAGTCTGCTGTACCAAACTGGAGTCGTGCGCCTACTGTACCTCACTGCAGTTGTGAGTCAACTGTACCACACTGCAGTCGTGCGTCTATTGTACCACACTCGAGTTGTGAGCCCACTCTACCACACTGGAACCGTGAGCTCAATGTGCCACACTGGAGTCATGAGTCTACTGTACCACACTAGAGTCGTAAGTCTACTGTACCACACTGGAGTCATGAGCCCACTGTAACACATTGGAGTTGTGAGTCTACTGTACCACACTGGAACCGTGAGCCCAATATATCACACTGGAGTCGTGAGTCTACTGTACCACACTGGAACTGTGAGCCCAATATACCACACTGGAGTCTTGAGTCTGCTGTACCACACTGGAGTCATGAGCCCAATATATCACACTGGAGCTGTGAGTCTACTGTACCACACTGGAGTCGTGAGTCTGCTGTAACACACTGGAGTCGAAAGCCCACTGTACCACACTGGAGTCGTGAGACTACTGAACCACACTGGAACCGTGAGCCCAATATATCACACTGGAGTCGTGACTCTACTGTACCACAATGGAACCGTGGGCCGAATATACCACACTGGAGACGTGAGTTTACTGTACCACACTGGAACCGAGAGTATACTGTACCACACAGGAGTTGTGAGCCTACTTTACCAAACTGGAACTGTGAGCCCAGTGTAACACACTGGAGTCATGAGTCTACTGTAACACACTGGAGTCGTGAGCCCACTGTACCACACTGGAGTCGTGAATGTGCTATACCACACTGGAATCGTGAGTCTTCTGTACCACACTAGAGTCATGCGTCTACCGTACCACATTGGTACCGTGAGCCCAATATACCACACTGGAGTCGTGAGTCTACTGTACCACACTGGAACCGTGAGCCCAATATACCACACTGGAGTCGTGAATCTACTGTACCACACTGGAACCGTGAGACCAATGTACCACACTGGAATCGTGAGTCTCCTGTACCACAATGGAGCCGTGAATCTATTGGACCACACTGGAACCGTGAGCCCAATATACCACACTTAGACCGTGAGTCTACTGTACCACAATGGAATCGTGAGCCCAATATACCACACTGGAGTCGTGAGTCTACTGTACCACACTGGAACCGTGAGCCCAATAGATCACACTGGAGTCGTGAGTCTACTGTACCACACTGGAACCGTGAACCAAATATACCACACTTGAGTCGTGAGTCCACTGTACAACAATGGAACCGTGAGTCTTTTGTTCCACACAGGAGTTTTGAGCCCACTGTACCACACTGGAACTGTGAGCCCCGTGTACCACACTGGAGTCGTGAGTCTACTGTAACACACTGGAGTCGTTAGCCTACTGTACCACACTGGAGTCGTGAATCTACTGTACCACACTAGAGTCGTGAGTATACTGTACCACACTGGAGTCATGAATCTATTGTACCACACTGGAATCGTGAGTCTAGTGTACCACACTCGAGTCGTGTGTCTACCTTACCACGTTGGAACCGTGACCCCAATATAACACACTGGAGTCGTGAGTCTACTGTACCACATTAGAACCGTGAGCCAAATATACCACACTGGAACCGTGAGTCTACTGTACCACACTGGAGTCGTGAGTCTACTGTACCACACTGGAACCGTGAACCCAATATAAAACACCTGGAGTCGTGAGTCTACTGTACCAAACTGGAACTGTGAGCCCAATTTATCACACTGGAGTCGTGAGTCTACTCTACCACACTGGAACCGTGAGCCCAATATACCACACTGGAGTCGTGAGTCTACTGTACCAAACTGGAACTGTGAGCCCAATATACCACACTGGAGTCGTGAGTCTACTCTACCACACTGGAGCCGTAAGCCCAATATACCACACTGGAACCGTGAACCCAGTGAAACACAACACTGTATAGCAGGCACCACCAGCAACGCCTTACCTCATTGTTATAACACCGGGACCGGTAATCTCACCGTTTCGATACCGGGACCGGTAATCTCACCGGTAAAACACCGGGACCGGTAAACTCACCGTTATGATACCAGGACCGGTATTCTCACTGTTATAACACCGGCGCCGGTAATCTCACTGGTATAACACCGGGATCGGTAATCTCACTCTTATAACACCTTGACCGGTAATCTCGCTGTTATAATACCGGAACGGTAACCTCACCGTTATCATACCGAGACCGGTAATCTCACCGTTAAAACACCGGGACCGGTATCTCACCGTTATGATACCGGGATCGGTAATCTCACTGTTATAACACCGGGACCGGTAATCTCACTCTTATAACACCGGGACCGGTAATCTCACTCTTATAACACCGGGTCCGGTAATCTCACTGTTATAACACCGGGACCGGTATTCTCACTCTTATAACACCGGAACCAATAAATTCACCGTTATGATACCGGGACCGGTATTCTCACTGTTATAACACCGGAAGGGTAATCTCAATGTTGTAGCACCGGAACTGGTAATCTCACCGTTATGATACCGGGACCGGTAATCTCACCGTTATGATACCGGGACCAGTAATCTCACTCTTATAACACCGGGATCGGTAATCTCACCGTTTTAATACCGGGACCGGTAACCTCACCGTTATTACACAAGGACCGGTAATCTCACCGTTTTGATACCGCGACATGTAATCTCACCATTATGATACCGGGACCGGTAACCTCACCGTTATTACACCAGGACCGGTAATCTCACCGTTTTGATACCGCGACATGTAATCTCACCATTATGATACCGGGACCGGTAATCTCATCGTTATAACAACGGGACCACTAATCTTACCGTTATTACACCAGGACCAGTAATCTCACCGTTTTAATACCGGGACCGGTAATCTCTCCGTAGTGATACCGGAATCGGTAATCTTACCGTTATAACACCGGGACCGGTAATCTCACCGTTTTGATACCGGGACCGGTAATCTCACCGCAATAACACCGGGACCAGTAATCTCACCGTTATGACACCGGGACCGGTAAGTTTGTCAAAGGAAGGAGGCAGCTCTCGCCGTCATTCTCATTCAGTAGTTATCTTCTCATAATTGTGACCTTTCTATGGTAGTAAAACCCCCTTTGGTTGTGACCTCTCTGTGGTAGTAACCCCCTATGGTTGTGACCTCTCTATGATAGTAACCCCCTACGGTTGTGACCTCTTTATGGTAGTAAAACCGCCTTTGGTTGTGACCTCTCTGTGGTAGTAACTCCCTATGGTTGTGACCTCTCTATGATAGTAACCCCCTACGGTTGTGACCGCTTTATGGTAGAGACACCCTTTGGTTGTGACCTCTTTGTGGTAGTAACCCCCTATGGTTGTGACCTCTCTATGATAGTAACCCTTTACAGTTGTGACCTCTGTATGATAGTATCCCCTTACGGTTGTGACCTCTTTATGGTAGTAAAACCGCCTTTGGTTGTGACCTCTCTATGGTAGTAACTCCATATGGTTGTGACCTCTCTATGATAGTAACCCCCTGCGGTTGTGACCTCTCTATGGTAGAGACACCCTTTGGTTGTGACCTCTCTGTGGTAGTAACCCCCTATGGTTGTGACCTCTCTATGATAGTAATCCCCTACGGTTGTGACCTCTCTATGGTAGAGACACCCTTTGGTTGTGACCTATCTAGGGTAGTAACCCCCTATGATTGTGACTCTCTATGGTAGTAAAACCCCCTTTGGTTGTCACCTCTCTATGGCAGTAACCCCTATGGTTGTGACCTCTCTATGATAGTAACCCCCTTTGGTTGTGACCTCTCTATGGTAGAGACACCCTTTGGTTGTGACCTATCTGTGGTAGTAACCCCCCCTATGGTTGTGACCTCTCTATGATAGTAACCCTCTACGGTTGTGACCTCTCTATGGTTGAGACACCCTTTGGTTGTGACCTCTCTGTGGTAGTAACCCCGTATGGTTGTGACCTCTCTATGATAGTAACTCCCTACGGTTGTGACCTCTCTATGGTAGAGACACCCTTTGGTTGTGACCTATCTAGGGAAGTAACCCCCCTATGATTGTGACTCTCTATGGTAGTAAAACCCCCTTTGGTTGTCACCTCTCTATGGCAGTAACCCCCTATGGTTGTGGCCTCTCTATGGTAGTAACCCCCTATGGCTGTGACCTTTCTATGATAGTAACCCCTATGGTTGTGACCTCTCTCTGGTAGTAAAATCCCTTTGGATGTGACCTCTCTATGGCAGTAACCCCCTATGGTTGTGATCTTTCTGTGGTAGTAACCACTATGGTTGTGACTTCTCTATGGTAGTAAAGCCCCCTTTGGTTGTGACCTCTCTATGATAGCAACTAATTTTGGTTGTACCTCTCTCTGAGAGTAACCTCCTATAGTTGTGATCTCTATATGGTAGAAACCTGCTTTGGTTGTGACCTCTCTATGGTAGTAGCCCCCTATGGTTGTGACCTTTCTATGGTAGTAACCTCATATGGATGTGACCTCTCAATGGTAGTAACCCCCTATTGTTGTGGTCTCTCTTTGGCAGAAACCCTCAATGGTTGTGACCTCTCTATGATAATAACCCCGTATGGTTGTGACTTCTCTATGGGAGTAACGTCTTACGGTTGTGGCCTCTCTGTGATAGTAACCACTATGGTTGTGACCTCTCTATGACAGAAACCCTCTATGGGCGTGACTCCTCTATGGTAGTAAACCCCCTTTGGTTATGACCTCTCTATGGTAGGAAGACCGCCTTTGGTTGTGACCTCTCCATGATAGTAACTCCCAATGGTTGTGACCTATCTATGGTAGTAACCACCCTATGAATGTGACCTCTCTATGGCAAAACAAAACCCTTTGGCTGTGACCTCTCTATGGTAGAAACCCCCTAGGATGTGACCTCTCTACGGTTCTAACTCCCTTTGGCTGTGACCTCTCTATGGTAGTAAAGCCCCCTTTTAGTTGTGACCTCTCAATGGAAGTAACCCCATATGGTTGTAACCTCTCTATGGAGGTAACCCCCTATGGTTGTGGCCTCTCTGTGACAGTAACCGCCTTTGGTTGTGACCTCTCTATGATAGTAACCCCCTATGGTTGTGAACTATCTATGGTAGTAACCACCCTATGAATGTGACCTCTCTATGGCAAAACAAAACCCTTTGGTTGTGACCTCTCTATGGTAGTTACCCCCTATGGTTGTGGCCTCTCTAAGGTAGTAACCCCCTATGGTCGTGACCTTTCAATGGTAGTAAAATCCCCTTTGGTTGTGACCTCTCTATGGTAGTAACCCCATAAGGTTGTGACCTCTCTATGGTAGTAGCACCCTTTGGTTGTGGCCTCTCTATTATAGTAACTCCCTATGGTTGTGACCTCTCTATGGTAGAAACCCCCTTTGATTGTGACTTATCTATGGTAGTAACCTCCAATGGTTGTGAACTCTCTATGGTAGCAAACCCCCTTTGGTTGTGACCTCTCTATGGTAGTAAAACCGACTTTGGTTGTGACCTCTCTATGGTAGTAACCCTCTATGGTTGCGACCTTTCTATGATAGTAACCCCTATGCTTGTGACCTCTCTATGGTAGTAAAATCCACTTTGGTTGTAACCTCTCTATGGTAGAAACCCACTTTGGTTGTGACCTTTCTATGTTAGTAACCCCCTATTGTTGTGAACTCTCTATGGTAGTAAACCCCTATGGATGAGACCTCTTTATGGTAGTGTCCCCATGGTTGTGACCTCTCTATGGTAATATCCCCCTATGGTTGTGACCTCTCTATGGTAGTTACCCCCTATGGTTGTGATCTTTCTGTGGTAGTAACCCCTATGGTTGTGACTTCTCTAAGGTAGTAAAGCCCCCTTTGGTTGTGACCTCTCTATGGTAGCAACTAATTTTGGTTGTACATCTCTATGATAGTAACCTCCTATAGTTGTGACCTCTATATGGTACAGACCTGCTTTGGTTGTGACCTCTCTATGGTAGTAGCCCCCTATGGTTGTGACCTTTCTATGGTAGTAACCTATTATGGATGTGACCTCTCAATGGTAGTAACCCGCTATTGTTGTGGCCTCTCTTTAGCAGAAACCCTCAATGGTTGTGACCTCTCTATGATAATAACCCCGTATGGTTGTGACTTCTCTATGGGAGTAACCTCTTACGGTTGTGGCCTCTCTGTGATAGTAACCAATATGGTTGTGACCTCTCTATGACAGAAACCCTCTATGGGCGTGACTTCTCTATGGTAGTAAACCCCCTTTGGTTATGACCTCTCTATGGTAGGAAAACAGCCTTTGGTTGTGAACTCTTTATGGTAGTAACCCCCTATGGTTGTGGCCTCTCTATGGCAGTAACCCCCTATGGTTGTGATCTTTCTGTGGTAGTAACCCCTATGGTTGTGACTTCTCTATGGTAGTAAAGCCCCCTTTGGTTATGACCTCTCTATGGTAGCAACTAATTTTGGTTGTACCTCTCTATGATAGTAACCTATAGTTGTGACCTCTATATGGTAGAAACCTGCTTTGGTTGTGACCTCTCTATGGTAGTAGCCCCCTATGGTTGTGACCTTTCTATGGTAGTAACCTCATATGGATGTGACCTCTCAATGGTAGTAACCCCCTATTGTTGTGGTCTCTCTTTGGCAGAAACCCTCAATGGTTGTGACCTCTCTATGATAATAACCCCGTATGGTTGTGACTTCTCTATGGGAGTAACGTCTTACGGTTGTGGCCTCTCTGTGATAGTAACCACTATGGTTGTGACCTCTCTATGACAGAAACCCTCTATGGGCGTGACTCCTCTATGGTAGTAAACCCCCTTTGGTTATGACCTCTCTATGGTAGGAAGACCGCCTTTGGTTGTGACCTCTCCATGATAGTAACTCCCAATGGTTGTGACCTATCTATGGTAGTAACCACCCTATGAATGTGACCTCTCTATGGCAAAACAAAACCCTTTGGCTGTGACCTCTCTATGGTAGAAACCCCCTAGGATGTGACCTCTCTACGGTTCTAACTCCCTTTGGCTGTGACCTCTCTATGGTAGTAAAGCCCCCTTTTAGTTGTGACCTCTCAATGGAAGTAACCCCATATGGTTGTAACCTCTCTATGGAGGTAACCCCCTATGGTTGTGGCCTCTCTGTGACAGTAACCGCCTTTGGTTGTGACCTCTCTATGATAGTAACCCCCTATGGTTGTGAACTATCTATGGTAGTAACCACCCTATGAATGTGACCTCTCTATGGCAAAACAAAACCCTTTGGTTGTGACCTCTCTATGGTAGTTACCCCCTATGGTTGTGGCCTCTCTAAGGTAGTAACCCCCTATGGTCGTGACCTTTCAATGGTAGTAAAATCCCCTTTGGTTGTGACCTCTCTATGGTAGTAACCCCATAAGGTTGTGACCTCTCTATGGTAGTAGCACCCTTTGGTTGTGGCCTCTCTATTATAGTAACTCCCTATGGTTGTGACCTCTCTATGGTAGAAACCCCCTTTGATTGTGACTTATCTATGGTAGTAACCTCCAATGGTTGTGAACTCTCTATGGTAGCAAACCCCCTTTGGTTGTGACCTCTCTATGGTAGTAAAACCGACTTTGGTTGTGACCTCTCTATGGTAGTAACCCTCTATGGTTGCGACCTTTCTATGATAGTAACCCCTATGCTTGTGACCTCTCTATGGTAGTAAAATCCACTTTGGTTGTAACCTCTCTATGGTAGAAACCCACTTTGGTTGTGACCTCTGTATGTTAGTAACCCCCTATTGTTGTGACCTTTCTATGGTAGTAACCCCCTATGGATGAGATCTCTTTATGGTAGTATCCCCATGGATGTGACCTCTCTATGGTAATATCCCCCTATGGTTGTGACCTCTCTATGGTAGTTACCCCTATGGTTGTGACCTCTCTAGGGTAGTAACCCCCAATGGTTGTGGGCTCTCTATGGCAGTAACCCCCTATGGTTGTGATCTCTGTGGTAGTAACCCCCTTTGGTTTTGACCTCTTAATGATAGTAACACCCTATGGTTGTGACCTCTGTATGGTAGTAAAATCCCTTTTGGGTTTGACCTCCCTATGGTAGTAATCCCCTATGGTTGTGACCTTTCTATGATAGTAACCCAATATTGTTGTGACCTCTCTATGGTAGTAAAGCCCCCTTTGGTTGTGACCTCTCTATGTTAGTAACCAACTTTTGTTGTACCTCTCTATGGTAGTAACCTCCTATGGATGTGACCTCTCTATGGTAGTAACCCATTATGGTTGTAACCTTTCTATGATAGTAACCCCCCTATGGCTGTGACCTCTCTATGGTAGTAAAACCTCTTTTGGGTGTGACCTCTATGGTAGCAGCCCCCTATGGTTGTGACCTCTATAATAGTAACCCTCTATTGCTGTAACCTCTCTATGGTAGTAAAACCCCCTTTAGTTGCGACCTCTCTATGGTAGTAACCAACTTTGGTTGTTCATCTCTATGATAGTAACCTCCTATGGTTGTGACCTCTCTATAGTAGAAACCCCCTTGGTTTTGACATTTTTATGGTAGTTTCCCCCTATGGTTGTGTCCTTTCTATGGTAGTAACCTCCTATGGATGTGACCTCTCTATGGTAGTAACCCCCTATATTTGTGGCCTCTCTATGGCAGAAACCCCCTATGGTTGTGACCTCTCTATGGTAGGAACCAGCTATGGTTTTGATCTCTATGATAGCAACCCATTATGGTTGTGACTTCTCTATGGTAGTAACCCCCTATGGCTGTGGCCTCTCTGTGATGATAAACCCCTATAGCTGTGACCTCTCTATGATAGAAATTCTCTATGGGTGTGACATATCTATGGTAGTAATATCCCATTTGGTTGTGACCTCTCTATGGTAGAAAAGCCGCCTTTGGTAGAGACCTCTTTGTGGTAGTAACCCCCTATGGTTGTGGCCTATCTATGGTAGTATCCCCCCTATGGATGTGACTTCTCTATGGTAGAAAAACCCCCTTTGGTTGTGACTTCTATATGGTAGAAACCCACGAGGAAGTGATATCTCTGCGGTTCTAACTCCTTTTGGTTGTGACTTCTCTATGGTAGTAACCCCCAATGGTTGTGACCTCTCTATGGTAGTAATCCCATATGCCTGTGACATCTCTTTGGAGGTAATCCCCTATGGTTGTGGCCTCTCTGTGACAGTAACCCCCTATGGTTGTGACTTTTTTATGGTAGAAACCCCTTTGGTTGTGACCTAAATATGGTAGTAACCCCCTATGGTTGTGACCTCTCTTTGGTAGCAAGACTCCCTTTGGTTGTGACCTCTCTATGGTAGTAAAACCGCCTTCTGACCTCTCTATGGTAGTAACCCACTATGGTTGTGACCTTTCTATGATAGTAACCCCTATGGTTGTGACCTCTCTATGGTAGTAAATCCCCTTCGGTTGTGACCTCTCTATTGTAGTAACCCCTATGGTTGTGACCTCTCTATGATAGTAACCCCCTATAGTTGTGACCTCTATGTGGTAGAAACCCACTTTGGTTGTGACCTCTCAATGTTAGCAGCCCTCCTATGGTTGTGACCTCTCTATGGTAGTAACCCTCTATGGATGTGACCTCTCCGTGGTATTAACCCCCATGGTTGCGACCTCTCTATGGTAGTATCCCCCTATGGTTGTGGCCTCTCTATGGTAGTTACCCCTAAGGTTGGCACCTCTCTATGGTAGTAACCCCCTATGGTTGTGACCTCTATGGTAGTAATCCATTATGGCTGTGACCTCTCTATGGAGGTAATCCCCTATGGTTGTGGCCTCTCTGTGACAGTAACCCCCTATGGCTGTGACTTCTCTATGGTAGAAACCCCTTTGGTTGTGACCTAAATAGGGTAGTAACCCCCTATGGTTGTGACCTCTCTTTGGTAGCAAGACTCCCTTTGATTGTGACCTCTCTATGGTAGCAAAACCGCCTTTGGTTCTGACCTCTTTATGATAGTAACCCACTATGGTTGTGACCTTTCTATGATGGTAAACCCTATGGTTGTGACCTCTCTTTGGTAGTAAAATCCCATTTGGTTGTGACCTTTCTATGGTAGTAACCCCCATGGTTGTGACCTCTCTATGATAGTAACCCCCTATAGTTGTGACCTCTATATGGTAGAAACCCACTTTGGTTGTGATTTCTCAATGTTAGTAACCCCCTATAGTTGTGACCTCTCTATGGTAGTAACCCTCTATGGATGTGACCCCTCTGTGGTATTAACCCCCATAGTTGTGACCTCTCTATGGTAGCATCCCCTATGGTTGTGGCCTCTCTATGGTAGTTACCCCTAAGGTTGGGACTTCTCTATGGTAGTAACCCCTTATGGTTATGGCCTCTCTATGGCCCTGACCCCCTATAGTTGTGATCTCTCTATGGTAGTAACACCCTATGGTTGTGACCTCTCTATGATTGTAACCCCATATTGTTATGACCTCTCTATGGTAGTAAAGCCCCCTTTGGTTGTGACCTCTCTATGGTAATAACTTTGGTTGCACCTCTCTATGATAGTTACCTCCTACGGTTGTGACCTCTCTTTGGTAGAAACCCCCTTTGGTTGTGACCTATCTGTGGTAGTAACCCCTTATGGTAGTGACCTTTCTATGGTAGTAGCCTCCTATGGATGTGACCTCTCTATGGTAATAACCCCCTATATTTGTGGCCTCTCTATGGCAGAAACCCCCTATGGTTGTGACCTCTCTATGGTAGTATCGCCCTATGGTTTTGATCTCTCTATGATAGTAACCCTCTATGATTGTGATTTCTCTATGGCAGCAACCACCCTATGGCTGTGGCCTCTGTGATAATAACCCCATTGGTTTTGACCTCTCTGTGATAGAAGCTCTCTATGGGTGTGACCTCTCTGTGGTAGTAAAATCCCCTTTGGTTGTGACCTCTCTATGGTAGGAAAACCGCCTTTGGTTGTGACCTCTCTATGGTAGTAACCCCCTATGGTTGTGACCTATCTATGGTAGTATCTCCCTATGGATGTGACCTCTCAATGGTAGAAAATAACTTTAGTTGTGACCTCTATTGGGTGGAAACCCCTAGGATGTGACTTCTCTACGGTTCTAACCCCTTTTGGTTGTGACCTCTCTATGGTAGTAAAACCCCCTTTTAGTTGTGACCTCTCTGTGTTAGTAACCCCCTATGGTTGTGGTCTCTCTATGATAGTAACCCCCTATGGTTGTGACCTCTCTATGGTAGAAACCCCCTTTGGTTGTGACCTATCTTTAAAAGTAATCCCCTATGGTTGTGACCTCTCTGTGATAGTAACCCCCTATGGATATGACCTCTATATGGTAGTAGAACCCCCTTTTGATTGTGAACTCTGTATGGTAGTAACCCCATATGGTTTTGACCTCTCTAGGCAGGTAACCCCCTATGGTTGTTGCCACTCTATGGTAGTAAGCCCCTATAGTTTTGACCTTTCTATGGTAGAAACCCCCTTTGGTTATGACCTCTCTATGGTACTAACCCCATAAGGTTGTGAGCTCTCTTTGGTGGTAACCCCTATGGTTGTGGCCTTTCTATGATAGTAACTCCCTATGGTTGTGACCTCTTTATGGTAGAAACCCCTTTGGTTGTGACCTATCTATGGTAGTAACCCCTTATGTTTGTGACCTCTCTATGGTAGTAAAACCCCTTTTGGTTATGACTTCTCTATGGTAGTAAAACCGCCTTTGGTTGTGATCTCTCTGTTGTAGTAACCCTCTATGGTTGTGACCTCCCTATGGTAGAAACCCTCTTTTGTGACCTCTCTATGGTAGTAAAACCCCCTTTTGGTTGTGACCTCCCTATCGTAATAACCCCATATGGTTGTAACCTCTCTATGGTAGTAACCCCAATGTTTGTAGCCTCTCGATGGCAATAACCCCCTTCGGTTGTGACCTCTCTATTGTAGTAACCACTACGGTTGTTACCTCTCTCTGAGAGTAATCCTCTATGGTTGTGACCTCTCTATGGTAGTAAACCCTCTTTGGTTGTAACCTCTCTGAGGTAGTAAAGCCGCCTTTGGTTGTGACCTCTCTATGGTAGTAACCCCCTATGGTTGTGACCTTTTTATGATAGTAACCCCTATGGTTGCGACCTCTCTATGGTAGTAACCCCCAATGGTTGTGACCTCTCTATGGCAGTAACCCCTTATGGTTGTGACCTTTCTCTGATAGTAACCCCCCATGATTGTGACCTCTCTATGGTAGTAACCCCAATGGTTGTGACCTCTCTATGACAGTAACCACTATGGTTGTGACTTCTCTATGGTAGAAACCCCCTATGGTTACTACCTCTCTATGGTAGTAATCCCCTATGGTTGTGACCTTTCTATGATAGTAACCCCTATAGTTGCGACCTCTCTATGGTGGTAACCCCCAATGCTTGTGACCTCTCTATGGTAGTAACCCCTTATGGTTGTGACCTCTCTATGATAGTTAAACCCTTTTTTGGTTGTGACCTTTCTATGGTAGTATCTCCATTTGGTTGTGGCCTCTCTGTAGTAGTAACCCCTATGGTTGTGGCCTCTCTATTGCAGTAACCCCCTGTGGTTGTGACCTCTCTATGGTAGTAACCACTTACGGTTGTGACCTCTCTCTGATAGTAACCCCCTATGGCTGTGACCTCTCTATGGTAGTAAAACCCTCTTTGATTGTAACCTCTCTGTGGTAGTAAAACCGCCTTTGGTTGTGACCTCTCTATGGTAGTAACCCCCAATGGTTGTGACCTCTTTATGATAGTAACCCCTATGGTTGTGACTTTTCTATGGTAGAAACCTCCTATGGTTTCGATCTTTCTATGGTAGTATCCCCATATGGTTGGGACCTCTCTATTGTAGTAACCCCCTATGGTTTTGGCCTCTATTGCAGCAATCCCTGTGGTTGTGACCCTCTATGGTAGTAACCACCTACGGTTGTGACCTCTCTCTGATAGTAACCCCTATGGTTGTGACCTCTCAATGGTAGTAAAACTCCCTTTGGTTGTGACTTCTCTATGGTAGTAGCCCCCTATGGTTGTGACCTCTCTATGATAGTAACTCCTTATAGTTGTGACCTCTGTATGGTTGTGGCCTCTATGGTAGCGACCTCCGTATGGTTGTGACCTCTATATGGTTGTGACCTCTGTATGGTTGTGACCTCTGTATGGTTGTGACCTGTGTATGATTGTGACCTCTGTGTGGTTGTTGCCTCTATATGGTTGTGACCTCTGTATGGTTGTGGCCTCTGTATTGTTGTGGTCTCTTTATGGTTGTGACCTCTGTATGACTGTGGCTTCTTGTTTGTTGTGACCTCTGTATGGTCGGGACCTCTGTATGATTGTGACCTCTGTATGGTTGTGGCCTCTGTATGGTTGTGACCTCTGTATGGTTGTGGTATCTGTATGGTTTTGACCTCTGCATGGTTGGGACCTCTGTATGATTGTGACCTCTGTATGGTTGTGGCCTCTGTATGGTTTTGACCTCTATATGGTTGTGGCCTTTGTATGATTGTGATCTCTGTATGGTAGCGACCTCCGTTTGGTTGTGACCTCTGTATGGTTGTGGCCTCTGTATGGCGGTGGCCTCTGTATGGTAGTAAATTCTATACGGTCCTGACCTCCGTATGGTTGTGCCCCCTCTATGGTAGTTAGATTTTATATGGGTGTCACCTCCGTATAGTTGTCACCTCTGTTTAGCGGTAAACTTTAGAAAGTTGTCAACACAGGATGGTTCGGACCTTTGATGGTATTAAACTGCATACGGTTGTGACCTTTGTATGATTGTGACCTCGGTTTGGTAGTGACCCCTGCATGGTTATAGCCTCTGTATGGTAGTGAACTCATATGGTTGTGACCTCTTTATGGTAGTGAGCTTTACATCGGTGTGATCTCTGTATGATGGTAAATTTTGTGATAGTGACCTTTGTATGGTGGAGAACTCTATATGATTATGACCTCTTTATGGTTGCGACCTCTGTATGGTTGTGATATCTGCCTGTATGATTGTGACCTCTTTATGGTTGCGACCTCTGTATGGTTGTGATCTCTGCCTGGTAATGGATTTTATATGGTTTTGACTTGTGTGTGGTTGTGACCTCTATATGACTTTGAACTCTACATCATTGTGACTTTTGTGTGGTTGTGACCTCTCTAAGAAAGTGATCTCTATTATAGTGACCTCTGCATGTCAGTGACCTCAGTACAGTAGTGACGTATGTATGGTTGTGACCTCTGTATGTCAGTGATCTCTGTATAGCAGTGACCTTTGCATAGTAGTGACCTCTATATGGTAGTAATGTTTGTATAGTAGTGATCTCTGTATGGTAATGACTTTTGTATTTTAGTGACCTCTGTGTGGTAATGACCTCTCTGTGGTATTAACATTTGTATGGCAGTAATGTTTACGTGGTAGTGACCCCTATGTGCTATTGACCTGTGCATGGCAGTGAAACTCATGTGATAGTGATCTCTGTCTACTAGTGACCTCTATATGATTCTGAGCTGAGAACGAAAGTGACCTCTGCGTGAAAGTGACCTGGGTGTGGTAGTGAGGCCTGCTTGATAGTGACGTGTGTTGCGACATGTGGTAATGGCCCAGATCTTTATGGTGGTGGCCTTTGCACAGTTGTGACCTCACCATGGTAATGGCCTCTGCATGATAATGACCTGTCTATGTTGTTAATGAGTTGTGTTTTTCAGCGTGTAGCGTATTATATCATTTTGTACAAGTCTCATATTGTTAAGCAAGTACATGTCCAGTTTAGGTGCGGGAGCATTCATGCGTGAAGTGGCGTGTTAGGCCAGGACCAAGTTGAGTCATGCCGGACGCGTGGCCTCTGATGCGAGCTAGGCTTATGCAATGCTTGGGGCGACCACTGACCAATCACGGTCGAGATGTGGGCCTGTCCGGGTGACGTCAGCATCTCATTTCCATATTTGTTGTTATTAACCAATCAGAACTGACCCTGTTTAGTTACCTCCTCCTAGAAATACATTGAGGAGTGTTGTTTCCCCCGACATCACCCTCCAATCCACCTCTGCCAACCCTCCAAAACCTCCAAAAGCAAAATCCACTCCCACTCCTTCCTCCTCCAACACAACTCCCGCCACCGTATCCCACACCTCCACCGCCAACCCCTCCCCTCTCCCCACCCCCTTCCCTCCTACCGAACCCAACCCTCCCGGAGGAGACCCTGTGCCGAACCCCGACGAGACACCCGACAACCCCCCCTGTTGACGCTCCCGTCAACCCCGGGACTGAAATTCGCATCTTAGATGACACCCTTACTAAATGAACTCCCTAACCCTGCCACGGACTCTAATCACCCCAAGACTACGGAGAACACCAAGACCGTAATTAAAGAAGTAAACGGCATGAAAGTGGCCGCTTCAGACCTGAAACTAAGGAAGAATATATCCTTCCAAAAGAATGCTTAAGATCTTACAATTCAACGTGCTCAGCTACTACAATAATCGCCACTTAATTGCAACCCTCATCGAATATGAGCGTCCCGATGCTGTGATCCTGAACAGCACGTGTATCACAAATGGTCACAGAATCAGACACTATGGTTACACGCGCCGTCAGTCTCCAGACGCTAGGCAGGAAGGAGTCGCTATACTCATACGCACTACAATCGAACACGAATATCTGTCCACCTCTTGGAGCTTCCAACATTTCCTAGCTGTCAAACTCTACACATCACATGGCCCTATCATTCTATGCACAACATACGCACGACCCAACACTAACATCCCACTACACGACCTATACACAGTCTCCGATCACTCACATATTCCTGTCTATCTTCAACGCTCACCACAGAACATTCCACCATACCAGAAACAACGTTCACGGTGATGGACTATTCTCTCTCTACTCCCTCAAACGCCTCAACTTTCTTGGCCCCGACTTCCACACTTGCTTAACTGGCGCAGGAGAAAG
>JAYMFT010392296.1:0-19587 GCA_038088735.1 Panulirus argus
AAGGAACAGAGAAGGGGCCAAGTGAGGATTTTCCCTCTAAGGCTCAGTCCTCTGTTCTTAACGCTACCTCGCTAATGTGGGAAAAGGCGAATATGTATGAAAAAAAAAAAAAATGTATATATGTGTTTATGAGTGGATGTCTTTCTTCATCTGTTTCCTGGAGCTTCCTCACTAACGCGGGAAACAGCAATCAAGTATAATAAATAAATAATAAATAAATCTCTGACACCTGTTCCCTTTGGGAACACCCTTGTGGAGGTGGCCATTGCAAAAGAGTCTCCATGACTGGTGAACTCCAGGGCCACTTCTTAGCCTTTAGTTTCTCACCCTTAACGGGCCACTGGCAGGAGGCAACTCTAGCACAGCATTTTCAAAAGCTCCAACCTAATGTTCCCACCAAATACTATTACCTAATGTGTTGACCTAATGTTCTAACCTATTTCTTCTACCTAATGGTCCTGGCTATTGTTTCTACCTAAAATTCCCAGCTAATGTTCCTACTTACTACATCTATCTATTGCTCCTACCATTTTGCCAAAAGGTTGGGCTAGCACATAACACTCATTGCTTAAAAATCTTGAATTAAGTGTCCATCAAGTGTTATGTGCGACAAGGAGGACTTGTATGACTGTGGACAGGATGACAGCAATCCATGCATGGAAGAGGTAGAAAGAAAAGACAGCTAATAGGGTCAAAGGAGCGCAACTTGACAACCACAGAAGTGCTGGCTCATTGCGCATCCGTCACTGACCCTCCCGATACCCAGGAAGGTAGTACCACTAATATACCTACTTGGTCAGTGGCTGCCAACCAACTACTACCATAAACCTGATTATCCTCGACACATAAATACAATCTCAATAAATGACGACCATTACCAAAATATTGATAATCCAGGACTCAGTTAACCTTGGTTCTAACAACATCAAGTCAACCATTGCCTTCATAACCCTGGGGCTGTTTAAAATGATCATGATTATCCAAGAATCATTTATTTATAAGGCTGATAATCCACAAACCAGTTAGGCATGAATTTGATCATCCAAGACTCAATCATTTATAAATCTTATTACCCTGGATCCTGTTACATCATCTTGGCTATTTAGGATCCTATTTACCTAAATCCCAAGCCTCTAAAACCAACTTTACTGGATTTCTTATAATCCCTTAAAAAAATGCACAATAATCTACATCCATTCTTCTATAATTCTGATTAGCAAGTACATAATAAACTATAATCAATTACCAAAGACCTGGTTATGCAAATATAAGCAACTTGAATTTACAGACAAAAGAACACAAAATCACACTTACACTAATCATTTTGGCCCCAACAGTCATCTGACTACTGTACATATCCAATATGTTATCCAAATTAAATAAAATCTTAAACAAATCATCTTAAATACATCATTAAGCAATAAATTCAGTGTCAAGTACAGTTCTGCCAAATCAAATAAAAAGGTCAAAAAATTCCTTCATGATATCTAGTGTTACATTTATCATTACAGTAGTCAAACATACAAAGTTTTGGAGCACATCTAAAGCTTAAAAATTAATCTTACCTGTGGCTTCCCCTCCATGACGTAGGGCACAATAAACGAGGGTGCCTCAATCACATAAGCGTCATCCTGCAAATGACCCAAACTGTTGTAATATTGCTGTAGCTGAGCCAGATGCTGTGAGTTCATGGGGACCTGCCCACCCTGAGCCAGCAGCACCTGCAAGAGGCCAGGCAGGGAACACAAGGTTACGAAGCACAGGCTGACTGCACACTGATCAAGGGTTTGGGCTGTGTTACAGTCGATCAATCTATCTATTATCACTACTCCCTTCCCATTTCAATATCACAACTCCAATCCCACTGTAATATCACAACTCCATTCTACTTCAACATCACTACTCCATTCCCACTGTAATGGTGTGAATCAGGTAAACATAAAGCCTTTACAACATTACTGAGACACATTCTTAACCAATGCTCAACTCATTGAAGCAGAAAATGGACTTTCATGCTTAAAATCGCTTCATACTTTTTCAATGTACACATTGTCTCCATACATACCACCTCCATACACAAAATGCTTCCACTGCATCTGATCCCTAACTATTCCTTCATCATCTTCATCTGAAACATCCCAAATGCCAATCAATTCTCTCACTACACCTACCCACTCCTTCTAGAGTCTCCCTCAAATCCATGCACCTTCTATTTTGCTGCCACATAACCTTTGGGCAAATCTATCATCTACAATATATTCCACTCAATCATACCATCCTAAAACTTTTGTCCATGCACTTAATGAGTTAACACCACAAAACCTTCTCATATCTTCATTCTTAATTTTATTCATCCTCCATAGTCCAATAACACAAAGATAAAAATATAATCATCCATCTCGACTACCCTTATTTCTTACCTATTCTGACCTATACACATGAGTTTCACAGCCATACATCAACAATGAGAAAAGTAAGTATGCTTTTTTTAAAGCTCTCCACTTGAAATTTTTCCCTTCACCTAAGATTTACACACATCCTAAATTTTTCTCCCTTCCATACCACTAATTTCAACTGAGATTTCCTAAAATCATCCTTAATGAAGTACACTCCTAAATATCTAACCTCATCCACAAATTACAGTTCTCCACCAGGCAAATTGATCTTGCAAGCACAACCTTCTTTCCCTCTAGAAAACTAGCATCTTACTTTTATACATAGTCCTTTTCCCACATACATCACTGAATTGGTTTATCATTTTGTCAAACTATTCCTATGAGTAAGCATAAAACTAATGTAGCAACCTCCATTCTGCTTCTCCGTGGTTACGTATCACCAAAATCAACCCGTCTCACATATCCCCATCAATACAAAATGTTACATAACCATGGAAATGTTACACAACTATGACCACACCAACATTCATTTCAAACCACTCATTCGTATCACCATTTTCCCACATACATGCACTACTTCCCTATCAAGAGCTTTAAAAAGCATTCAGAGGTCCCTCACTCATACTTTCTATAATACACATTTATTCCATTTATCAAAGGCCTTTCTTAAATCCATAAACATTGCATACACATTTTTTCTGTGATGCAATCATACTGCACAAACATGTTAGTGACAGGTTAGAGGATTCAACATTTAAAGGACTCTTTTCAAGTTACATCATTAACACTGCAATGAAACAAGGTGAAATTTAAGAACAATAATATTTTCCCTTTTAATGAATTGCAGCAATAAGTCAAACAATCTATAAATATAAATATATATACACATATATATATAAAATTACATCAGAGACAAAAGTGCTGCAAACATACTACTGAAACTAACTCTTGTATAATATATACAGTATCAGAAAAATCAACAGCTTTTTTTTCTAGGTCTATTCTGAGTCTACATAAATTATCTGTTGCTCATTCTTTTGACTTCACATCTACATGACTCCAGACCTAAAATAAGTGATAAGACTTAAGTTAAAAGCGATTCAACTTACACAGTTCTTGATTACAAAGGATTACATCATTGAAAATTATGAAAAAGAAGTAAAATACATGAAAATAGCATAGTAAATGGATGGTGCCACATGCAATATAACAATATGGGTATCCCTCTTCTTAGACAGAACCCACAAGCAATTTCACAAATTAATGATTTATAGTTTAATTCCCATTTTTAACAAAAATCAAGGCAGTTCTGACTGAACAGATGAGCAATAAAATAATGAGCACCAAGTGCACGTCAAACATGACATGGAACTTGTTTACACTTGGCATTTATCGCAATCAAAACTTTGTCAGTTTTCCCAGAGATATGATAGCACTCATAATGCATCCAGGAGGTTCTTCAACTATGGATAAGCCCTCAGTGAAGCAGCAGTTGATAACATAACTTCAGAAATAAATTGAAGGTACTTAAACGACTTGAGAGTGGTGAAGGACCCACAGCAGTCAATCATAACTGTCATGTTGTAACTTTAGTCAATCAGTCTGACTATTCAGTTCAGTTCATCATTCAAGTCAGCTATCAGCAAAATATACTACAAGTGTAAGGAATCCTGTGATAGCAAAAATGAAAAACCTGTCAGCAATTCTTGGCTTCAATCAATCTTCGTCATAACCCAGACATCTTTGCTCCACTATCTCCACATTAAGTCTATTAATTACTATCACAGTCACCTAACATCAATCTCGTGAGGAAAATTCCAGCGTGGAGTGGTAAGGATCGTAATAAATCTTTATTCACTGTTACTAAGTTTTAATGAAAATCATAAACTGTTTCAGGGTTAACCAGTTCTTAAATTTCCCCCATTTTGAAGAACTGATGTCTGGACTTGGGGGAATATAACACATCTTCATTTTCCTAATAACACCAGTATTCACTTTAAGTAATTTGATTTGTATGCCACATTCAAGGTCTACATGCCCCATGTAAAATGAAGGACATCTGCAGTGCACTAAAAAAAAATACACTCCTAATGTGTAGATTCAGTGGATTGATTTCTTTGTTTATATGTAATCGCAAGCCACCTTTTTTGGCTTAGTTGATGTCCTTCAAGTGGCTAACACTGTGAAGGCATTAATTTCATAAACAGCTATCAATTAATAAAACTCCCCATGGGGCAATATGAAAGATATTCCTTTTATGAGGCTACAGAATTCTGGAAACAGAGGTTTATCCAGAATGATATCACTGACATCTTTACACCTGCTTCTATTCCAAATCTTCCCCAGTCTCCTGCTCATCATAGCTGTATCCCACAACCTTCAATTTATAATCATGTTACAGTTGCTTGTGATATAAGGCACTTTTACATACTATTACATCACACCTTCGGATTCAAATGAGGGTGGGAAGAGACAACTTATGCAAGTACAGTATCTTCATACCATAAATATAATCACTGCTGGGGTCCTTCAGGGGTTATTATCAATGATTCTTTTTCATTGTAGCAATGATTCTTTTTCATTGTAGCAAACTGAAAATATCCACAAAATTTCAGCTTTATATGTTTCTCAATTTACATTCCATACAACCTAAAATTTCTGAACTCTTAATGCGATCTTAGAAAAATAAGCTAGGCATAAAATATGTCACTAATTTACAGTGACTGACAGCAAGTAGATGAAGGTAGATGAAGTTAGGCCTTAAGAGTAAAGCTTTTGTTACGAATTTTCCAACACATACTATACACAGTATGGTTTACATTCATGACAACAAATGTAATCGTTTTTGGGTTCACCTAACTTCAGCCAGTTCGTAGTGCTCTTCTATAAACTACCTTGCTATCGTAACAGTAAGTGCATGACTAAAGTTTGCAAATTACTTATGGCTAATACAAAAAGTCAGAAAATTGAATGATCTAGCTACAAGTAAATCAAAACATAAACACTTGACAATGTACCTTCTGACTGACCTGCTGGAGTGCAGTTATGTACGCTGATTGTAAACCTTGTGCAGGCACTCCACCTGTGATGGCTTGAATTGCATTCTGAATGTTAAGGTTTGACACAGCTGTGGCAGCAGCAGCTGGTGTAGATGTACCCCTGGTGGTGGCTGAGACAGTTTGGACTGGAGTACTTGACGACTGAGCAACTGCTGCTGCAAGATTACCTTGGTTCTTCAGCAAAGTGTTAGTGTCGATAATTATTACGTTTGGGTCCTTTGTCTTAACCTGTAAAGAAATTTACAATTTCATTATCAATTTTTCAACAAGTATTCATCTGTAATAATCAACTAGTATTCTTTTGTTACTGTACAACCTTATAATGTTAAGAGATCTTTAAGCATTTTGAGAAATCAATTTTCTCATTTCACTTTGAAATCAATCAACCTACCCTAATAAAACATTTAAAGGGATAATGTTTTCCTTGTCAAAACTTCACACATACTCTTAACCCATGCAGCAAACGTTCATCACTAAGGCAGCTCCTAACCAATGAAATGGAGTGCTATATTTTAGGCAATGATTTCACGTACTACTGACACCCCATGTGTTCACAGTAATCTTGTTCAGTCACTAATGATGCCATACCAGCATCCAGCTAGAAAATATTTTCCTAAAAGTCATGTCATTCTTACATAATTCCCTTGAAAAGCATCTAAAGAATTCATAAACTAATAATGCCAAAAATAAAATATAAATGCATATCTATCACTACTAATTACACTAAGCATAAACGTTGTTCGACCTGCACGCTTAAAAAATCAAACAAAGTACAAAATCCAGGACAACATGGTTTTAGGATGGGAAGATCTTACTTCTCTGAGTTGCTTGACCAATATGATGAGATCGTTGAGGCTCTAGAGAACAAACAATTTGCTAATGTCATTTACAATGACTTTGCAAAAGCATTTGATGAATGTGCTCATGCAGTCAGAGCACAAAAAATACATAAGATGGGAATAACCAATATAATTGGTAGATGGCTACACACCTCTTAACCAACATATCACAATATGAAGTTGTAAACCATGCTGTTTCCAGTGCCTGCCTCCACAGTAAAAAGCACAGTCCCTCCATTGAATTATACTTATATCCCTCCTGTTCCTCATTCTTATATCTGACATTGATGCAAACACATCACAGCTTCTGATCATCATTTGCAGAAGATAATTGAAATAAGTATGAAAATCACATCAGTAGAGGGATCTGGGAGGTTACAAAGCGACATAAATGAAGTCTTCCATTGGGCCACTGAGAACAACAAACTTTTCAATGAAAAATAAGTTCCAACTCCTTCACTATGGGAAAATTAAGAAATCAAAAAGAATACAGAATACCAGAAAGATACAATCTTAAACCAGTTCAATAGTGTGAAACATCTCAGAGAAATAATGTCTAATGACTTGGAAAATCTTAAAAGGTATGGTTCTCAACCTACACTCAGAAATAATATCTTACAGGCACAAAAGGCACAGAAGACTTTGTAAAATACTACCTTTGGGATCCAATGGTGTGATAAGCACAAAAAGAAAGAACACCTTATACATTTGGAGCTCAGGATTCTTCAACTCCTTACCTGCAATCATCAAAAACACCATATGCACAGCAGAGAAGTTTTAAGAGCACCCTGGACTAGAACCTACAAAGTGTACTGGATCATTCGTGCTGTAGCAGTTTTGTGGGCCTGCTGCTTCCAACAGCTTGGTTGCTCAGTGACCCAACCCAACAGCTTGGGCCCAGCCCAGGCTGTGGAGACAGAAGAACCCCAAAGACTTCACCAAGTACTCATTCACCTTTGCTATCACAGACAATGATCTCTCTTTCACAAACTTCACAATGAACCCACGACATTTGCCCCCTCACTCACCCTAAGGCTTACTTTAGCTCCCATGGTTCCAGTAACTACCATTTCTACTCCCAGATATTTCAAATATTTCATTTTCTCATAGTCCTCTCTATTCAGGCTCATATTCCAAACGACCAGTCTCTCTTCCCCACTAAACTTGATGACCTTATTTCTTTCACAATAACTCTCAACCTTCTGCTGCTATAATCAGCAAATAGCAATTGGCTCACCTCCCAGGCACTGCCATCCACATCAGACCACAGATCTGCCCCTCTTTCCAAGACTTTCGTATCTGCCTCCCTCACCATCCCACCCATAAACAAACTGAACAGCCATGATGACATCAAACACAACCCTGCCGAAGACCTAACTTCATCTGGAAACATTAACACTTCTCTCTTCCTATACACACAAATGCCTTACTCTCCAGATTAAAACTCCTCACTCCTTCAAGTAGCTTTCCTCCCCTCCCATTTACTTGTAACACTTTCCATAAAAGCATCTCTGTCAACTCTTGTATGCCTTCTCCGGACCCATAAATGCCATACACAAATCCTCCTATTTCTTTATATATGTCACAAATATTTTCTAAAGCAAATATGTGATCAACATATCCTCCACTGCTCCTAAAGCAACATCAAAATATATATAGGTCATAATGTACATTGATTCTTATAGCTCTCATCATAGATATTCTACCTAAGTCATGAACCCAAAACTACTGCTATTCTAACAAAAACTTTTTTTTTTTGAAAACCTGATGTATTACTAAGCTACCAAGGCTGCCAAAGTGGGAGACCTGTGCCAACAGACTACGTCTAAGGCCTCAACCTCCATGCTGAAAAGTGTCAATGAAGACAGTAATGTCTTGAGATGGGGGATTTCATTTGCAGGGAAATGGACTGGGAGAACTCAGACGCTCATGGTGATAAAGAGATACCGAGACAAAAGTTTTTCGATTGTGTGCAAGAGAACTTTCTGTACTAGCACATCATAGAGTATATGAGATCTGGGGTACAACCCACCATCACAGAATGATTTTGTCTTTCCACAAAAACAGGATGTAAATAGAACACATCAAATATGAAGTACCTTAAGAAAGGGTGATCTTGTAGCACTTGTTTTTGACAATGTGATGGAAAAAGCTACAGGAGAGGAATCACAGGAAGCAAAAAACCTTAAGAGGATATACAACCAAGGCAACTATAAAGACCTGATCAAGTTATTTAAGAGAGTAGACCGAGAAAAGTACTACAACCAGCCGACTGTACATACAATTGCTATGGAAGGTTCTGTGAAATCTATTATGGAGTTAAGACGTGGGTACCATGGAACACTAAAGAAGGAGGAAGAACGCAAGGAGAGAACTGTGGGTCAACAGAAAATGCCAAACAGTGCAACATGGATGTACCGAGGAAGAATCACAAATGTCAACGTGGGCAAACAGCATGAAAGGTAAAAAGACAGAAAGAATCGAGTGCTGCAAGGTAAGGAAAGAGGAGCAGAGCCGTGTTGAGATCACTGCAGACAAAGTGAAAGGCAACCCCAAGGTTTTTCCATGAGTATATCAAAAGCATATCTGTTAAAGAACAACTAATCAGGATAAGGGACTAACAAGAAAGAACTCTTGAAACAAGGATACACATGAGGAGCTAAATGATGAAGTGAAATATTTCACAGTGAATAATACTATGTGCTGAAGGAATGCACAAGGGCATAAGAGGAAGAGCTTGTTCCAAAGATGTGGAAGAAGGCAAATGGCAGTTCCATATTTAAGAAACAAAAAATTGTGCTAAACCATAGGCATGACTCACAGAAAAGTATGGTCTGTAAAGCACTCTAAGAGGAAATCAGACAACAAAAGAATGACTTCCTACAAAGGAGAAACAACTTAATTGGGAGACAACAAAGTTTCAGAGAAAAGAGGTTGTACATCATAAGCCTTTAAGATTTCTATGACAGGGAGAGCTTTCTCTCACACCAAAATGATACATGGGTAGACAGCGTGTTCCCAGACTGCCAAAAAGTCTTTGATGCTCCACCCTACTAAGGGATGATTAAGATGTTAAAGCTACAGGCAAGAAAAGGCAAACTCCTTTGCTGGATTGAGGATTCACACTGTGGCCAGGAAACAAGGATGCAACTAAGAGGAAAGCACTCAAAATGATGCCAAGGTCCTGAGAAAAGTAAGGAATAAAAATGATTGCATCACTTTACAGGAGAAGCTAGACTAATTCCACAGTTGGTCTGATAAACTGATGATGAAATCTTATCCAAGAGCAGGGTAATAAGGATGGAACTAAGTGAGAGAAATCCCCAGTGTGAATACTAATCAATAGGGTGTAAGTTACAGAAAATGAAGGGTGATCTAGGGGTCAACACTGTACCTAATCTGTTGTCAAGAGATACACATCAGGATGACTGTGAAAGAAGTAAACTGTCAGTTGGCAAATGCCAAAATTATACTCAAGTCTATGGATATGGAAATGTTAGGTAAGATATTCCCAACACTAATTAGAGATAAGCTCTGAGAATGTGAACCTACATTCAGCTCTCTATCTTCATACATTTTTATCACTTTTAAAGCATATTTCTGAGGTTCATTTTTTATCCCTTTTAAAGCATATTTCTGAGGTTCATAATAACATCTCTTTATCATAACATCTGGCATTCAGAACTCCAAAAAGGAGTGCTTTCATACAAATTTTGGGCTGATTATATTTTTACTCATGGAATTACTTGCATACATGCCTTACAAATAGTACTTGCATGTTTTATTGCCTTTCACCTTATTTATCAACGACTCTATTTTCTTCGCTTTCTTTTAGTCTAATGTCATCATTTGATTTTTTAGTTTCTCATACTTTTTTCCTCTTTGATCTGTATTACGGTTTTGTCCTTCATGTGACCCAATAATATCTTCCTAATAAGCTCATGCATTAATAACTGTTATTACCTATGCTATCAAGATCATCTTGAGTTGATTCTTTCCAATAACACACAAGCCTTTCTGATTCAATTAAAGTCTTTCCAAGAAGACATAAACTTTCTGATTCATTTACAGCCTTTCCAAAAAAGACATAAAACTCTACGATTCATTAACAGTCTTTCCAAGAAGACATAAACCTTTCTCATTCAATTACAGTCTTGATACTGGCTGAAAATCCTTCTTGACTGTTAAAAGCCATATTTGCTTTAGTATCTGTTTTTATCTATAAAAATCAATCTGTAAAGTTTGAACTTAATGCTCAACCTATTATTTTGTTTTCTATTCAAGTCTCATATGTCAATTAAGTTAATCTCATATGTCAATCAATTAAATCTCATATCTTTATTAAGTAAATCCCATATGTCAATGAAGCAAATTTCTAATGTCAATTAAGGAAATCTGATAGATCAACTGAGTTACTCTCACATGGGAGTAACATGGGAATGAAGAGAGAGACAGTACCTACGATGAGATCTCTCCGAAATGGCAAGGCCAGCATGAAATGATCAAAAAGAGTGAGAGAGAGTTCAGGAGCAAACTGTAGACTAAAAACATGACTAGTACCTGTTTTAAATATAAGCACATCCTTCATGAACAGAATCAATCAATAAATTTCATGCTTGATCTGACAGCAGAGTCTTCACACTTTCCTTGAATGAATATAAAATCTAAAAAAATAAAAGTAATCAACATTGCAATCCAAGATGACTGCATCTTTTGGGTACATCCAATAGATAATCAATTCCTTGATTCATTTTAGAACACTTGCAAACTCTCCCATCAATGGAGAAAAGTTTAGTTACTAACCTCACTCTATGATAGGGAGGAAAATATACATCACCAACACCACGGATGTATATACCGAAATGGGAATTGCTACAATGCAACTTGATCTTGATGGCACCATAGATACTGGCCAAGCCATAGGAAGTGTGAGATGAAACTCAAGTGGGAAACATCACCATGAAAGGTGTAGCCTCCAAGACATCACAGGGAGCACTGACTCAGGTATGGAGAGGGAGGGATAGTATACCACGCAAAATGACACTGAAAGTGGACGCCAAGAAGCCACAGGCTTAAGACGTGAACAGAGCCTCTATAAATATGTCCATCTTGAAAGAAAGAAGAGTGAGGGATGACCTGATTACAACCTGTAAGTTCTTAAAAGAGACTGATGATATAAACAGAGAACAGTTATTTAAGAGATGTAGGGAGAGAACTACCAAGGGTAATAAAACAAAATTAAGCAAGAAACTTGTTCTAAAAGAAGTGAAGTAATTTCATAGTATACGAGTGATGGAAGAATCGAATCAAACGAATGAAAATATGGTAAATGCAGTCAGCATACAGAAATCTAAACAGTGGTATGAGAGTAGAGAATGTTCAAGACAGGGCTCCACGTCTGTAAAACTCCCTTCCTTTGCAATAGAAACAGGTAATTACAGTGAGATATTGACTCTGATGTGAAAGGAGGTGAAAATACAGTACAAGGAGATTGTAGTAATGAAGGCAAGGAAAACATCACATGTTTGATCAGGGATAGAGAACGAGATGGGAGAAGCAAAGTTATTCCAAGTCTGAAGGGAAGAAAATTTGTACGTTTGGCAAGACTGGAGCATCATACTGGGGAAACCGTAAATATCACTATCCCAAAGACTGTCAGGACTTGCTTACAAAAGGCAAATGCCACTATGGGAGGGATGAAGATTTTACCACCCAGAAATTATCAATAGTCGTTGGAGTTAAAACTCTCCCTGAATGGTACTTTGAGGATCACCATGTGGCAGGGGCAATGAAGAGTACCTCTCAAGACAATCTCAATAATGTACATGCCATTTCTGAGACTCTAAGCTCAAACAGCTGAAGGGGAGAATTACATCTGAGAGAAATGACAATGGCTTCACCCAACAAAATGATAAAGGAATGGAAAGAAAACTGCCAAGCTCAACAGAGCAGGGCATATTAACCCCCACAAAACAACTTTAAAACAAAACATGTAACATCCTTCACATATGCCAACATACAGAAACCCAGATCACACAAATCAAACAATCCCCTTAATATGTGGTTTGCTAACTGCATCAAATGGAGTACTTGTGGTCTTTACAGACACATATTAAAGATCATATGAATTGTAATGTCTGGATCCTACATTATGACCTAAACATATGCAACATGAGAAGTTGGGCTATATGTAAACTCTCTTATAACAACTGAGCTCCTGAACTCCTAAAACGAAACTGTAGAAATACATGCTGTAAAGGCTGAAGGCCAAAACCCAGTCATTGTGTGAATTCATAGGTCACCATGAACACCACATAAATTTACAATACAAATAAGAAATACATAATTCTACAATGACCTCCTCAGAAACCCGGTCCTAAACTTCTTAGTAAACTTTAACCTACTTCACCTAAGATAGAAACAGGGAGAAAACAACGCAGCAGGTGAAAATCCCATCAGAAGAAGCCTACACAAACAGCTGCAAAAAAGAAATTATTTAGACTGTGACAAGCTCTCTCTCAATTGGCAAACTACAGAGCCAAACTGAAAAAATAACACTAGCCCTACTCTTTATAAATTATGAGGACCTAATCTGTGCCATCTCTAACCAACAGGACTTGGACCACAACCTAATCAAAATAAAACAAGTATGGATGCAACACTGCCAAAGCAAAACACACACAACCATGAAGGTAAATTCAGCAGTTTCAGTTTTAATAGTAAATGGATAAAATGGGTGGCTGTAGCCAATAAGATGTTTACACCACAATGGGAAATCCTGCTGATAACAAAACATCAGAAAAGTATATCAAATGTTTGACCACAAAAGCACTCTAAACATGCAACAGATATACACCAGTGAGAAGAAAGTACAAAAGGTCCAGAGAAACAAAAATAAGCCCTAAATGAATGAAGATGAATTGCAAACCCTCTAAAAACCAACAGCTCACCTAGTAAAGGAAAGAAGCCCAACAAATGAACTGAAAAACATATACCATAAACTTAAAATGTCATACAGGACACAGAAAAAGGAAGAAGAGAGGACCATCAATGAAATAAAAAAACTCTTTACTCAGAAGCAAAGGGCAATCTGAGGTTCACAAACTCAGCTGGACCACCAAGATAGAAAAGGGTACATTCATGGGTGATTCTTAGGAGACAAAGTGAGATAACAGTAATTAAAAAGAGAAAATCAAATAGTGTTCAATGATCTAAAAACCTAATCAAAGATAAACAACCTGACTTCAACAGTAATCCACATACATTACACAGCAGATGTCAACATCTTGCCACGTGAATTTGATACAGCCATTAAAAACATTCCAGTTACTATCCCCCAGGGGTAGACTTCTGGAACTCTTTTGCACAAGCACTAAATATTCTCCTGACAGAAAGTCCAAATTCTGGCATAATCCTTGAGAGTTTGAAAGTGATTCATATCGCCCCACTCTACTAAGTAGGGAGCAAAGCAAACTTAAATAATAATCAACCAACAGCAGTGACATCACACATTCTAAAAATCTTTGAGGGAGTCCAAAGAAATAAACTGACAACCTTTATATATTGAGTAATCTACATATCCCAGGAAAACATAATTTCAGGACATGAAGATCCTGCCTCTCATTTGCCTGACCACTATTAAAAGACTGTAGAGGCACTAGAGAACAAAAGATGCTGAAGTTAAATACATAGACCCAGTGAAAGCATTTGACAAATGAGGCCATGGGGTCATAGCATATAAAATCCATATGATAGGATTCATTGCAAAAACCAGGAGGAAGATATACAACTTTTTAACTAACTGACAACAACACGAAGTTATAAATTGGGCTATGTACAATACCTCTATGGTAAAAAGTTCCGTCCCCTTAAGAACTGTACTTGCACCCCTCCTGTGCCTCATTTTTATATCTGTCATTGATGCAAACACAACACAGTTTCACATCATCCTTCGCAGACGATATTACAATAAGTACATGACCACCACAGTCTGGCTGGTCCATCACAATCTGCAAAAACTTATCCAGGGCATTCTTAAATTTTTCCACCATTCGTTTCCATATCATTTGCGGAGGGTCCACACACTGTGTTGAACAATCTCAGGCCCTGAATGTTCAAGGTATTCTATTTTCCGGTGCTCATCAGAGTTTTTGATTTCTGGGGTGATATTTTACAATCTTCCATGCCTGCCAAGCCAGGAGAAAGTTATTATGACTGTGGGTTGGGTGGGTCATGCTTTTTAGATTCTCCAGGTGTAAATGATGATATATCTCCTGTCACAATCCGGAGAGTGGAACCTCAGTGCTTTAAGTCATACTATCATTTATGCTTGGAAAATCCTACATCCAAGCATAATTCCCTATTAGTATGACAGGCATGGAAGAAAGTCCATATCATCCCTTAATTCAAAAGGCATGATAAGCATAAAAAGAGAAAATACCCTGATCATCCAGGGACTAAGACTTTTCAACACATTGCCTGCATCTAAGAGAATTACTGTAGGATGCACTGTTGAAAAATCAAAGACGGCTTTTTATAAGTATTCACAAAGTGTACCAGTCAAGCAAGGCTGTGGTCTTATGGGGGCCTGTAGGGTATAGCTTTCAACGGCTTGGTTGAACAACAACCAAACTCAATTGCAATGGCTCCACCCAAATTGTTGAGGTAAAAGACCCCTGAATACTACTCCAGTTATACCCCAGTATCAGCAACAGTATCAGCCACTTTTGCCTATATATCAACATCGGTATAAGTTTGCCCAATGCTGCCACATCTTTATGTAAAAACGCAGTAAAATAGAAGAATATGAAATTTCAGGGAAATTCTGAAGTAAAAAATATATCTTTTTGACATGATGCATTTTTATAGAGTTAAGTGTAAAACTACAATAGTTGATTTAACTGATACTGTCAATGTATCATCGATTACTTAAAGAAGAATGCGAACTTTAAGGCAAACAACACATTTTTTGTGTTATTCTGATTCCTTACAAATATCTTTTCTCCATGCATGAAAATGGTGAACTAGTCTACATCCTTTTACTATTGAACCACAAGTCTACTACGGTCACACTTTCAAAACATAAAAAGATATTAAATTTAAAAAGAAATCAAGGAGAGATATCAAAAAGGTCTTTCAGCTATCTATCTCTATTGTATTTTGACTGCAGTAGCCTATATGATTTGTTTAATTAATGTTCAATATATTCATTCCTATCTTCTTTAACAACGATGTCAAAATACAGTATCTCTATTCATACTTTTTATAGGAGTCTGGTGAACACATTCTGAATGATCTCTTAACAGTATTTGTAATAAACAGAAAAATAAAAATACACAATTTTCCCTTTTCTTGAGGTACCAATATCGACACTAAAAACCTATATCAGTATCTGTGCTGGTACAGACTAAAATTTATGTACTGGTACATCATTACTCCAAACCATTCAATGGGGTGAACAATGGAATTATTAAAGAAGACCCTGGATACGTATTGACAAATTGTACCTGGCTGTGGTGGTCGTGCGGGCCTGGGGAACCACAGCCTCCCACAGTAGGTCAACCAAAGGTCCAAATTAACACTTTAAACTCAACCTGAGACTTAGGGTTAGTCTAGAGTCAATGCAAACATCTGTGAAATTTGCAGACATTCACTCTGTAGCCATTTGCTGTTAACCTTGTGGTTATCAGCAAATTCTAGATCACGCGCACCACTGTGACCTCTGTAGGTATATGTAATGTTCTGAAACAAGAGCCCACGATCCACAGTCAAGCCCCATAAACCATTCCATAGTTAACCTTGACAGCTCGATATGCCTACTAAGTTCAACCCACTGACTGCACATCACTGCACATGCACCACACCAATCTAACTCATTCTATCCCATACTCAGGCCTCTCAGACTCCCAAACGTTCTGCCCCAACACCCAAAACCCTTCTTCACTCCATCCCTCCATGCAGGTCTCCCCTCTCTTTCGTACCTGGAGCACGTTTCATCAACACCAACATCACTACATCAGATGTAGCTATATATCAAATGGAATAATATGACAATATATCCACACTGGGAGTATTATAACAAAAAATATGGTATCTAGTAAACAAAATCATAGAGAAGTGGCATAAACCATGTCTAGCTGATCAACCATAATTATGGTACGTTATCTTGGATGCATATGTTTCCAGAAATGACAGGCAATCTGAACGAAGCATCTCAAACTCACCTCTTTCTTCTTCTGCTGCAGTTTTTTGACATCAGCATCACTTATTGCCAGGGGATCACTCTCCTCAATCATTTCGATATCACTGCTATCATCCCTAATCACCTCATTAGTTATCTTAATATCGTCATCATCCTCTGTGTACTTCTTTGGGGTCTTACGAACTCTTAGTTGCCGTGTTTCCCTCACAGGCACTTCCTTTACTTCCTGTATATCATCCGAGGAGGTGTCTTTTGCTGCTCTTTTCCCCGTCTTTGGTTTATCACTGCTAGTACTTTCTTTTGTTTTTACAGTTTCAACTTTTTTCTTCTCTTCCTCTTTCTTTTCTACCGCCGCCTCCTCTTTCTTTTCTACCGCTGTGTCCTCTTTCTTTTCCACCCCCTCCTCCTCCTCTTTCTTCTCCTCATCTTTTTCCTTTCCTTTCCCTTCCTCTTTCTCTTCTTTCTTTTCCTCCTCTTCCTCCTTCTCCTTCTCCTTCTCTTGGCTACTTACATCTTTCTCTTTGTCACCCTTTTCTTTCTCTTCATCATTCACTTGTTCTTGTTTTTCCTTAACCACGCTGTCATTTACACTTTCTAATGTTTTCTCATTTTGTTCTGTTACTTCTTCCTTTTCCTCCTTCTTTTCTTTATGTACTTCATTTGACACTTCACAATCTAATTTCACAACTCTTTCTGTCACCACAACATCGTATTTTGTGGAAATACTATCCCCGTCTCTGTGCCTGTGATCATCAGGCTTCTCATTTAACTCATTCTCGTGTCTTTCAATTTGAAAATCGTCACTTTTCTCTATATCACCATTTATCTGTGGTTTCTCGGACTCGCCATTCTGCAGTTTGACTTCTTCTTCCATTTCCTTCATTCCATTGATAGCCTTCACCTTATCGCCATCTGAAAAGAAAAATTTGTTTTAGTTACATCAGTCAGTTAATACATATAGCTACACTACAAATTCGTCATAACCAAATCTTCATACCTCATAAAAAAAAAAATTAAAAAAAAAAAAAAAAAAATTTTTTTTACAAAACTTTCAAGAAAACACAACTTCTGGGGAAAATGGAGGTTTGAAATATGAAAGACCTTCTAAACAATTGACAGAACACTCTGTGTATATGAAAAAGCACTTTCTCAGTAGGGTTGGTGAGATAAAACATATTTTTAATCCCCCAAAATCTGGATCCTTACCTAATGCTCATTCACACTGACCTAACAACTGTCTTGCTACCCACCCAAGCCTATAACATCAAGGGGTAGTTTTAGCGTAGCACCAAACTGCATGCCTATCCTCATCACTCATTAACCAAAGGAAGTTGTGCCATTTGGACCTGTTGCCGCCATAGCCAAAAATAAATCTTATTTCAAAATGCAGCGATAGGAAAAACAAACTAATAGTTCTTCACCTACAGTAAATATAAAAAAAAAGTCATATGAGAAAATGGGAGCATGACTGTACAGGAGGAGGGACCTTACAAACATTAGAAAAAAAATATCTATAAAGGACTTTCACTTTAGCAAACACTCATTCTTTGCTCTGGAATGTACTCTAATGAAGGGAACATATCCTACATCTCTAAAAGGGCGATCAAACATACCTAAGCACAAGTAGTTTTTGATAAAGGTGTTGTTACTATGAAAGAAAAGAAAATCAATAGCAACAGACCCCTAAAAAAAGGTCAAAGCAGTTGCTACTTACATTATGGGCCCTTCTCAATAGCCGTCTATGAAGGGAAAAAATCTGGATCTAACGCAAATATTTCTTGCAAATTATTACCAAAAAAAATATCAGATCTAAGTAATTTCTCTGAAACTAATCTTAATATAAAATAAATAAAACAACCCATTAAAAATGAATTTCAGCTTCTACGTTAAGACCATAAAGTGCGTAAGTTTCAGCAGCAGTGCATAAAGGAGGTAGGCACCCACGTCTCTTAAACAGGAGTTCTTTTTCTCCATTCTATCAACTGTATTAGTGGTTATTGTTGCTCTTTAGTGTGGTTGGTTTCTACACACAATCAAACTATAGTACTATGCATCTTTTGTCTAACTTTGATGATTTATGGACACATGGTCTCAAGTGAAATTCAGTGAAATCTGATATGATATGAATTTGAAACGTGTGGTCTTGTGAATCAAAGAAAAGCCAAGAAGCATGTGTTCAGTTCAACCTAAATAAGTAGATAATAAAGCAATCATACGATAATAACACAGCACAACCAATGAATCAAAATATGTTAAAATCACATTGAAATGAAGAAGGGTAAAATCCTGTTATAAGGTTTAGGTTATGTTATGTTAAGTACACAACTTCAGGTCAGTAGGTTCTGGTAAATAATCATTGACAATATACCATACTAAATCATATTCAAATATTTCTACAAGCTTCAATAACTCATGCCATGTTTACTGTTATGTAAAATAATAAAATTCATAACTGACAGTACTGAAAGATCCTAATCATGACTTACCAACTGAAGACTCCTCCAGTCCAGCAGTTGCTTCACTCTCCGACATAGCGTTGGAGATCCAATCTGAAAGAAACCATGCATCAGAACATTCAGCATCCATCTAAAGTTATGGGAAAAGTCTATAGCAAAACAGTAACTAAAAAACAAAGTAATTTAAAGTTGCCGAATCTATCAGTGTAAAATAGATCATATTTCTATATTCAGGGTACAAATATATAAATACAGCCTCAGAAATCACTGTTCATTCCGTCAACCTATGCCCAGTGTAATAAGGTGAAACACAGACTTCCACATTTATATAAGAGCCGCTGTATCCACTGCATCTGATCCCAGTAATTCCTCTAGCTTGTTCATCTGCAATACTGCTGGCCCTAATCAGTTCTTTTATTCTATCAACCAATCTCTTTGGGATACCTCTCCTCTTTATACTATCTTGGCCATCTACTATACAACTATATATATATATATCTTATTATTTTATTATACTTGATCGCTGTTTCCTGTGTCAGCAAGGTAGCACCAGGAAACAGACGAAGAAAGACCCACCCACCCACATACACACATATATACATACATGCACATAAATGCACAGTACATACATATACA
>JAYMFT010392307.1:0-19587 GCA_038088735.1 Panulirus argus
AGAGAACAAATGGGAACGTCGGTGAAGGGGGCAGGGGGGAAGTGATAACAGGGAGTGATGGAGTGAGGAGGAGATGGGGTGAGTATTTTGAAGGACTGTTGAATGTGTTTGATGATAGAGTGGCAGATGTAGAATGTATTGGTCAAGGTGGTATGCGTAGTGAAAGAGTCAGAGAGAGTAGTTTGGTGGAGAGAGAGGAGGTGGTGAAAGCCTTGTGGAAGATGAAATGCTTCAAGGCGGCGGGAGTCGATGGTGTTGCGGGTGAATCTATTAAGAAAGGGGGTGACTGTGTTGCTGATTAGTTGGTAAGGATTTTCATTGCATGTATGGATCATGTTGAAGTGCCCGAGGATTGATGGAATGCATGTATAGTGCCACTGTGTAAAGGCAAAGGGGATAAAGATGATTGTTCAGACTACAGAGGTATAAGTTTGTTGAGTATTCTTACTAAGTTGCATGGGAGGGTATTGATTGAGAAGGTGAAGGCATGTACAGAGCTTCAGATTGGTGAGGAGCAGTGTGGTTGCAGAAGTGGTAGAGGATGTGTGGAAAGTCTTAACAATATATGGTGTAGGATGTAACCTGCAAAAAGCAGTGAAATTCTTTTTTTATCGAGGGTGTAAGGCGTGTGTACGAGTAGGACATGAGGAAGGCCCACCTGCTGGATTTATATACACTTCACGCAGACACTAAAGGCCACCTGCTGGACCTTTTTGGACTTCACTCAAGCCAGGGAAGTCCAGCTGCTTGACAGATGTGTACTTCACTCACACAGTGAGGTCAAGCTACTGGAACTTTGTGTACTTCACTCACAGGGTGAGGTCAACCTGCTGGACCTTTGTGCACTCCACCCAGAATGAGGTTCACCTGCTGGACCTTTGTGGATCTCACTCAAGTCAGGGAGGTCCACCTGCTTGATCTTTGTGTATTTCACTCCGACAGTGAGGTCCACCTGCTTGACCTTTGTGTATTTCACTCCGACAGTGAGGTCCACCTGCTGGACCTCTATGTACATCATTCACACAGTAAGATCCACCTGCTGGACATTTGTGCGCTTTACTCAGTAAGGTTCAACTGCTGGACATTTGTGCACTTTACTTAGACAGTGAGGGCCATCTGCTGAACCCTTGTGCACTTTAATAAGACAGTGAGATCCACCCGCTGGACCTATGTGTACTTCACTTAGACAGTGAAGTCTACCTCCTGGACCTTTGTTTACTTCATTCAAGTCAGGGAGACCCACTTGCTGGACGTTAACGCACTTCATTCAGGCAGTGAGGTTTACCTGCTGGAACTCTGTGGACTTCATTCAAGTCAGGGAGGTCCACATGCCGGACCTTTGTGTACTTCACTCAGTTAGTGAGGGCCATCTGCTGGACTTTTATGTACTTCATGCAGACAGTGAGTTCCACCTGCTGGACCATTGTTTACTTCACCCTGGGAGTGAGGTCCACTTGCTGGACCATTGTACACTTCACTCGCAGTGAAAGTCCACCTGGTCCACCTGCTGGACATTTGTGAACTTAGGTCAAGTCAGGGAGGTTCAACTGCTGAACCTTTGCGTAGTTCACTCAGGTAGTGAGGTCCACCTGCTGGACCTTTTTACGCTTCACTCAGACTCTGAAGTCCACCTGCTGGACCTTTGTGCACTTCACTCAGACAGGCAAGTCCACCTGCTGCACCTCTGTGCACTTTAATCAGACTGTGAGGTCCACCTGCTTGACCCTTTTGGACTTCCCTCAAGTCAGGGAGGTCTACATGCTGGACTTTTCTACAATTAACTTAGACATTGAGGTCTACCTTCGGAACCTTTATGCGCTTCACTCGCACATTGATTTCCACCTGATGGACCTTTGTACACTTCAATCAGACACTGAGATCCACCTGTTGGACTTGTGTGGACTTCACTCAAGTCAGGAAGGTCAAATTGCTGGACTTGTGTGGACTTCACTCATGTCAGGGAGGTCAACCTGCTGGACCTTTATGTACTTCACTCACACAGTGAGTTTACCTGCTGGACCATTGTGAACTTCACTCAGAGAGTGACTTCCACCTGTTGGACCTTTGTACACTTTAATCAAAGAGTGAGGTCCAGTGCTGGACTTTTGTGGATTTCACTCAAGTCAGGGAGGTACACCGGCTGGACCTTTGTGTACTTCACTCAGAGGGTGAGGTCAACCTGCAGGACCCTTGTGCACTTCACTCAGTCAACGAGGTCCACCTGCTGGAACTATGTGCACTTCACTTAGACAGTGAGGTCCACTTACTAGATCTTTGCTTATCTCACTTATGTCAGGGATATCCACCTGTTGGACCTTAGTGCACTTCACTCAGGCAGTGCTCGACTTTTGTTGATTTCAATCAAGTCAGGGAGGTCCAAGTGCTGGACTTTTGTGTCCTTCACTCAGACAGTGAGGTCCACCTCTTGGACCTTTGTGGACTTTATTCAGACAGTAAGGTCCATCTGCAGGACCCTTGTGCACTTCACTCAAACAATGAGGTCCACCTGCTGGACCTATGTACACTTCACTTGGACAGTGAGGTCCACCTCCTAGACCTTTCTTTACTTCATTAAAGTCAGGGAGATCCACCTGCTGGACCTTAGTGCACTTTACCCAGGCAGTGAGGTCCAGATGCTGGACTTTTGTTGATTTCACTCAAGTCAGGGATGTCCAAGTGCTGGACCTTCGTGTTCTTCACTCAGACAGTGAGGTCCACCTCTTGGACCTTTGTGGACTTCACTCAAATCAGGGAGGTCCACCTGCTGGACCTGTGTGTACTTCACCCTGACAGTGAGGTCCTCTTGCTGGACCTTTTAACACTTCAGCCAGGCAGTGAAGGTCCACCTGGTCCACCTGCTGGACGTTTGTGAACATTAATCAAGTCAGGGAGGTTCAACTGCTGAACCTTTTTGTACTTCACTCAGACAGCGAGGTCCACCTGCTGAATCTTTGTACGCTTCACTCATACTGTGAAGTCCAACTGCTTGATCTTTGCACACTTCACTCAGACAGACAAGTCCACCTGCTGCACCTGTGTGCACTTTACTCAGACTGTGAGGTCCACCTGCTGGACCTTTTCTGAATTCACTCAAGTCAGGGAGGTCCACCTGCTGGTCATCTGTACACTTCACTCAGACAGTGAAGTTCACCTTCTGGATATTTGTGCACTTCAATCAGAGAGAAAGGTCCACCTGCTGGACCTTTTTGCATTTTCCTCAGAATGTGAGGTCCACCTCCTGGATCTTTGTGGACCTTATTCAACTCAGGGAGGTCCGCCTGCTGGACCTTTGTGCACTTCACCCTGACAGTGACGTTCACCTGCTGGACCTTTATGCACTTCACTCACACATTGATTTACACCTTCTGGACCTTTTCTAAACTTCAGTCAGACGCTGAGATCCACCTGCTGGACGTTTGTGGACTTCACTCAAATCAGGGAGGGCCACCTGCTTGATCTTTGTATACTTCACTCAGACAGTGAGATCAGTCTACTGGACCTTTGTGCACTTCACTCTAACAGTGAGGACCATCTGCTGGACCTATGTGCACTTCACTTAGACAGTGAGGTCCACCTCCTGGACCTTTGTTTACATCACTATAGTCAGGGAGATCCACCTGCTGGGCCTTTGTGCACTTCACTGAGGCAGTGAGGTCCACCTGCTCGACCTATGTGGACTTCATTCAAGTCAGGGAGGTCCACATGCTGGACCTTTGCGTACATCACTCAGATAGTGAGGTCCACCTGCTGGACTTTTGTGTACTTCACCCAGACAGTGAGGTCCACCTGCTGGACTTTTGTGTACTTCACCCAGACAGTGAGATCCACCTTCTGGACCTTTGTCAGTTCACTCAGGCACTGAGATCCACATGCTGGATTTTTGTGGTTTCACTCAAGCCAGGGAGGTCCAACTGCTTGACTTTTGTGTACTTTACTCAGACAGTGAGGTTCACCTCCCGGACCTTTGTGGACTTCACCCTAACAGTGAGCTCCTCTTCTTGGACCTTTGTACACTCAGCTCAGGCAGTGAAAGACCACCTTGTCCACCTGCTGGACATTCATGAACTTTACTTAAGTCAGAGAGGTTCAACTGCTGAACCTTTGCGTACTTCGCTCAGACAGTGAGATCCACCTGCTAGACCTTTGTACGCTTCACTCAATGTGTATTCAACCTATTGGACAATTTTACACTTCACTCAGACAGGCAAGTCCACCTGCTGAACCTAGGTGCAATTTACTCAGACTGTGAGGTCCACCAACTGGACCTTTGTGGACTTCACTTAATTCAGAGAGGTCCACCTGCTGGACCTTTGTATGCTTCACTTAGCGAAATCCACCTTCTGGATCTTTGAGCACTTTACTTAGACACTGAGGTTCACCTGCTGGACCTTTATGAACTTCACTCACACACTGATTTCCGCCTGCTGGACCTTTATAAACTTCAGTCAGACACTGAGATCCACCTGCTGAACCTCTGTGGACTTCACATAAGTCAGGGAGGTCAACTTGCTGGACTTTTGTGTACTTCACTCAGACAGTTAGGTCCACCTGCTGGACCTTTGAGGACATCACTCCAGTCAGGGAGGTCCACCTGCTGGACCTTTGAACACTTCACTTAAGTCAGGGAGGACCGCCTGCTGAACCTTTGTGGCTTACAACTCAGATAGTGAGATCAACCTATTGGACCTTTTTTTACTTCGCTCAAGTAAGGGAAGTCCACCTGCTGGACCTGTGTGTATTTTACTCAGACATTGAGGTCAACCTACTAGACATTTGTGTGCTTCACTCAGACAGCAAGGTCCACCTGCTTGACTTTTGTCCACTTCACTGAGACAGTGAGGTCCAACTGCTTGACCTTTTTGGACTTCACCCAGGTCAGGAAATTCCACCTGCTGGAGTTTATGTACTTTACTCATAGAGTGAGGGCCACCTGCTGGACCTTTACGTACTTCACTCAGACAGTGAGGTGCACATGCTGGACTTTTGTTCACTTCACTCAGAAACTGATATCCACCTGCTAAACCTTTCTGATCTTTATTCAGACAGTGAGGTCCACCTGATAGACCTTTATGCACTTTACTCAGTCAGTGAAGTCCACCTGCTGGACCTTTCTGCACTTCAATCAAGTCAGGGAATCTCATCCTTTTGACTTGCTTGACCTTTGTGGACTTCACTCAGGTAAAGGAGGTCCACATGTTGCACTTTGTGCACTTCACTCAGACAGACAGGTCCACCTGCTGCACCTTTGTGCACTTTCCTCAGACTGTGAGGTCTACCTGGTGGATCTTTGTGCACTTCACTCAGAGAGTGAGGTTCACCCATTGCACCTTTGTGTGCATCACTCAGACAGTTATGTCCACCTGCTGGACCTTTGTGGGCTTCATTCAGAAAGTGAAGTCAACCTGCTGGACATTTTTGTACATCACTCAGACAGTGAGGTCCACCTGCTGGACCTTTGTTCGCTTCCCTCAGATAGTGAGGTCCACCTGCTGGATCTTTGTACATATCACTCAGACAATGAGGTCCACATGCTAGACCTTTGTGGACTTCACTCATGTCAGGAATGTCCACCTTTTTTACCTTTATGTACTTCACTCAGAAAGTGGGGTCCACCTGCTGGACCTTAGTGGGCTTCACTCAAATCAGGGAGGTCCATTTGCTGGACCTTTGTGGACTTCACTCGAGTCAGGTAGGTCTACCTGCTGGACCTTAGTGGACATCACTCAAGTTAGGGAGGTCCAACTGCTGGACCTTTATGCACTTCCCTCGGACACTGATGTCCACCTGTTGGACCTTTGTGTACTTCACTGAGACAGTAAGATTCACCTGATTGACTTTTGCACACATCACTCAAACAGTGAGGCCCGCCTGCTGGACGTTTGTACACTTTAGTCAGGCAGTGAGATTCACGTGTTGGACTTTCTGCATATCACTTAGATAGTGAGGTCAACCTGCTGGACCTTTGTGCATTTCACTCAAAAAGTGAGGTCCACCTGCTGGTCCCATGTGAACTTCACTCAGATAGTGAGGTCCACTTGCTGGACCTTTGTGGTTTATACTCAGGTCAGGGAAGTCCACCTGCTTGACCTTTGTGCACTTCTCTCAGACATCGAGGTTCACCTGTTGGACCTTTGTTCGCTTCGCTCAGAGAATGAGTTTCACTTGCTGGACCTTTGTGAACTTCACTCAAGTCAGGGAGGTCCACCTGCTGGACCTTTGTGCACTTCACTCAGACAGTGAGGTCCTTCTGCTTTACATTTGTGCATTTTCCTTAGTCGGTGAGGTCCACTTGCTGGACCTTTCTGCACTTTACTCAGACTTTGAGGTCCACCTGAAAGACCTTTGTGCACTTTACTCATACAGTGAGGTCCATCTGCTGAACCTTTGTGCACTTCAAACAATTCAGGAAGTTCCATCTGTTTGACTTTTGTGCACTTCACTCAGACAGGTAGGTCCACATGCTTGACCTTCGTAGACTTCACTCAAGTCAAGGAGGTCCACCTGCTCCACTTTAGTGCACTTTTCTCAGACATGCAAATCCACCTGCAGCACCATTCTGCATTTTGCTCAGGTCCACCTGATCGTCCTTAGAGCACTTCACTCAGACAGTGAGGTTCACCTTCTGAACCTTTGTGCACTTCGTTTAGACAGTTATATCCCCCTGCTGGACCTCTATGAACTTCACTCAGGTCAGGGAGGTCAAACTACTAGACCTTTATTTTCTTCACTCAGACAGTGAGGTTCACCTGTGAACCTTTGTGAACTTCACTCAACTCAGGGAGGTCCATACGCCGGACCTTTGTGTACTTGAATCACATAGTGAGGTCCATCTTATGGAAGATTGTGAACATCACTCAAGTCGGGGAGATCCAACTGTTGGACCTTTATATACTTCACTCGAACAGTGAGGTCCACTTGCTAGACCTTAGCGTACTTCATTTAGACAGTGGGGTCCATCTGCTGGAATTGTGCACATCACTCAGACAGTGAGGTCACTTGCTGGACCTTTGTGAGCTTCACTTAAGTCAAGAAAGTCAACCTGCTGGACCTTTGTGTAAGTCATTCAGACATTGAAGTCCACCTGCTGGACCTTTGTGCACTTCGCTCAGACAATGAAGTCCACCTGCTGAACATTTGAGGACTTCACTCAAGTAAGGGAGGTCCACCTGCTGGACCTTTGAACACTTCACTCAGTCAGTGAGGTCAACTTGCTAGACTTTCACTCACTTCACTCATATAGTGAGGTCTACCTACTGGATCTTTGTGCACTTCACTCAAATAGTGAGGTCGACCTTTTAGACATTTGTGGACCTCACTCGTCGCAGGACCAGAGTGCACTTCTCTTGGACATTGAGATCCACCATCTGGACCTCTATGCCCTTCACGCACATATTGAGTTCCACCTCCTGGAATTTTTTACACTTCAGTCAGACACTGAGATCCACCTGCTGGACCTTTGCGTACTTCACTCAGAGAGTGAGGTCCACCTGCTGGGCCTATGTACATTTCACTCAGATTCTGAGGTCCACCTGCTTGACATCTGTGTACTTCATTCAGACAGTGAGGTCAACCTACTGGACCTTCGTGTATTTCACTCAGACAGTGATGTCCACATTGCTGGACGTTTGTGCACTTCACCCAAATCAGTGAGGTCCACCTGCTTAATGTTTTTCCACTTCACCCAGACAGTGAACTCCACCTTCTGGATCTTTTTGCACTTTACTCAGAGAGAGAGGTCCACCTGCTAGACCTTTGTGGTCTTCGCTCAAGCTAGGGAGGTCCACTTGTTGGACATTTGAACCCTTCACTCAGACACTGAGGTCAATCTTCTGGATATTTCTGAACTTCATTCCAGTCAGAGAGGTTCACCTGCTGGCCCTCTATGTCATTAATTCAGACACTGAGGTCCACCTCCTGGACCTTTATACACTTCACTCACACATTGATTTCCACCTCCAAAACTTTATACACTTCGATCAGAATCTGTGGTTCTTCTGTTTGACCTTTCTGGACTTCATTCAAGTCAAGGAGGTCAACCTGCTGGACCTTTGTGTACTTCACTCAGACAGTGAGCTCCACTTACTGGACCTTTGTGTACCTCACCAAGACAGTGAGGTCCACCTGGTAGACCTATGTACACTTCACTCAGACACTGAGGTTCACCTGCTGGATTCGTCTGGTCTTCACTCAAGACATTTAGCTCCAAACGCTGGACGTTTGTGGACATCACTCAGACAGTGAGGTCCACCTGCGGGACCTTTATGCACTTCACTCAGACAGTGAGGTTCACCTGCTGGACCTTTGTACACTTCACTCAGACAATGAGGTCCACCTGCTGGACTTTTGTGCATATCACTCACACAGTGAGTGAGGTCCACCTGCTTGACCTCTGTGTATTTCTCTCAGAGAGTGAGGTCCACCTGCTGGACCTTTGTGTAATTCCCTCAGACAATGAAGTCCACCTGCTGAACTTTTGTGCACTTCATTCAGACACTTAGGTCCATCTGCTGGACCTTTGAGGACTTAACTCAGAAAGTGAGGTCCACCAGCTAGACCATTTTCCACTTCACCCAGAGTGTGAGGTCCAACTGCTGGACCTTTGTGGACTTCACTCAAGTTAGGGAGGTCCACCTGCTGAACCATTGTATACTTCACTCAGAAAGTCAGGTCCACCTGCTGAACCATTGTGTGCTTCACTCAGAGAGTCAGGTCCACCTGCTGAAGCTAAGTGCCCTTCACTCAGACAGTGAGGTTCACCTGCTGGACCTTTGAGGACTTAACTGAAGTCAGGGAGGTCCAACTGCTGGACCTTTGTGCTCTTCATTTAGACAGTGAGGCCCACCTGCTAGACCTTGTGCCCTTCACTCAGACAGCGAAGTCCACCTGCTGGACCTTTGAAGACTTAACTCAAGTCAGGGAGTTCCACCTGCTGGACCTTTTTGCACTTCGCTCAGACAGTGAGGTCCACCTGCTGGGCCTTTGTGTACTTTACTCAGGCATGGACGTCCACCTTTTTTACATTCGTGGACTTCAGTCAAGTATGGGAGGGCCACCTGCTGCACTTTTGTGCACTTCACTCACTCCTTCGTACACTTCAATCTGACACTGAGGTCCACCTGATGTACCTCTCTGAATTTCATTCAAGTCAGGGAGGTCCATTTGCTGGACCTTTGTGTACTTCACTTAGACAGTGAGGTCCACCTGCTGGATCTTTGTGCACTTCACTCAGACAGTGAGGTCAACCTGCTGGGCCTTTGTGAACTTCACTCAAGTCAGGGAGGTTCGCCTGCTGGACCTTTTGTGGACTTCACTCATGTCAACGAGGTCCACCGTCTGGACCTTAGTGCACTTCACGCAGACAGTGAGTTCCACCTGCTGAACCTTTGTAGACTTCACTCAAGTCAGGTAGGTCCATATGCCGGATTTTTCAGTATTTTAATCAGATAGTGAGGTCTCTCTGCTGGACGTTTGTGAACATCACTCAAGTTAGGGAGGTTCAACCGCTGGACCTATATATACTTCACTCAGACAGTGAGGTTCACCTACTAGACCTTTGTGTAGTTCATTCAGACAGTGGGTCCATCTGCTGGCCTTTCCTGCACATAACTCAGACAGTGAGGTCACTTGCTGGACCTTTTTGGTCTTCACTCAAGTCAGGTAGTTCCACATGCTGGACCTTTCTGTACTTCACTCAGCGAAGTCTACCTGCTGGACCTTGGTTTATTTCACTCAGACAGTAAGCTTCACCTGCTGGACCTTTGTGGACTTTACTCAACTCAGGGAGGTCCACATGCTGGACTTTTGTGTACTTCACTCAGATAGTGAGGTCCACCTGTGGGAAGTTTGTGGACATCACTCAAGTCAGGGAGGTCCAACTGCTGGACCTTTACGTGCTTCCCTCAGACAGTAAGGTCTACCTGCTGGACCTTTGTGAACTTCCCACAGACAGTGAGGTCCACCTGCTGGACTTTTGTACACCTCACTCAAACAGTGAGGCCCACCTGCTGAACCTTTGTACATTCAACTAAGACAGTAATGTCCACCTGCTAAACTATTCTGCACATCACTCAGAGAGTGACATCCACCTGCTGGACCTTTGTTCAATTCACTCAGAAAGTAGGGTCCATCTGCTGGACCTTTAAGGATTTCTCTGAAACACTGAGGATCATCTGTTGGACCTTTGTGCACTTCACTCAGACAGTGATGTCCACTTGCTGAACTTTCGTGAACTTCACCTACAGTGATGTTCACATGTTGGACCTTGGTACGCTTTACTCAGACTGTGAAGTCCATCTGCTGGATCTTTGTACACTTCACTCAGACAATAAGGGCCACCTGCTGGTCCTTTGTTCATTTCACTCAGACAGGCAAGTCCACCTGCTGCACCTTTATGCACTTTACACAGGCAGTGAGATCCACCTGCTAGACTTTTGTGGACTTCACTCAGGTCAGAAAGGTCTATCTGCTTGACATTTGTGCACTTCACAGACAATGAGACCTATTTGCCTGACCTTTGGGAACTTCACTCAAGTCAGGGAGCTCCACCTGCTGCACCTTTGTGCACTTTATTCAATCTGTGAGGTCCACCTGCTGGATATTTATACACTTCACTCAGACTGTGAGATCCACCTGCTGGTCCTTTATGCACTTCACTCAAACAGTGAGTCCATCTGCTTGACCTTTGTGTACTTCACTCTGACATTGAAGTCTACCTGCTGGACCTTTGGTCACTTCACTCAGACTGTGGATATCACTCGGGTCAGGAAGGTCCACCAGCTAGACTTTTGTACTTCTCTCACACAATGAGGTCCGCCTCCTGGACCTTTATGGACTTCACTCAAACATTGATATCCACCTGCTGGACCTTTCTTCGCTTCACTCAGACAGTGAGGTTCACCTGCAGGACCTTCGTGTACTTCATTCAGGCAGGAAGGTCCACCTTCTTTATCTCTGTGAACTTCACTCAAGTAAGGGAGGGCCACTTGCTGCACTTCTGCGCATTTCACTCAGACATGCAGGTCCACCTGCTACACCTTTGTGCAATTCACTCAGACACTGACGCCCACCTGTTGGACCTTTGTGCACTTCACTCAGACAGTGAGGTCTACCTGCTGGATCTTTGTTGCACTTCATTCAGATAGTGAGGTCGACCTTCTGGACCTTTGTGGACTTCACTCAAGTCATGGAGGTCCACCTGCTGGAACTCTGTGTAATTAACTCAGACACTGAGTTTCACCTCCTGGACCTTTATGTACTTCACTCACACACTGATTTCAACTTGCTGGACCTCTGTGCACTTTGATAAGACACTGAGGCCCACCTGCTGGACCTTTCTGGACTTCACTTAAGTCAGGAAGGTCAACCTGCTGGACCTTTGTACACCTCACTCAGACAGTGAGGGCCACTTGCTGGACATTTGTGGACTTAAGTCAGAGATATCCCCCTACTTGGTTTTCTGTATTTCGATCAGACAGTGAGGTCCACCTGCTGGACTTTTGTATTCTTCACTCAGACAGTGAGGTCCACCTGCTGGACTTTTGTACACAGCAATCAGACAGCGAGGTCAACCTTCTGGAGCTTTTTATACTTCACTCAGACAGTGAGGTCCACCTGCTGGGAATTTTTGCACTTCATTCAGTCAGCGAGGTCCACCTGCTGGATCTTTGCACACTTCACTCAGATAGCGAGGTCCACCGGCTGCACGTTTTTGCACTTCACACAAACAGTGAGGTCAACCTAATGGACCTTTGTGTATTTCACTGAGTGAGGTCAACCTGCTGGACCTTTGTGCACTTCATCGAGACAGTGAGGTCAACCTGTTGGACCTTTGTAAACTCATTACGACAATGAGGTCCACCTGCTGGACCTTTGTGTACTTCGTTCAGACAGTGAGGTGCGCATGCTCGATCTTTTTGCACTTCACTCAGACAGTGAGGTCTACCTGCTGGATCTTTATGCGCTTCAGTCAGACAGTCAGATCCACCTGCTGGGCCTTGTTACACTTTATTTAAACAATGAGGTCCACCTGCTGGAATTTTGTGCACTTCATTCTGATATTGAGATACACCTGTTGGATCATTTTTCTATTCACTCAGAATGTGTGGTCCACCTGCTGTACATCTGTGGACTTCACTCAAGTTAGGGAGGTCCATCTGCTGAACCTTTGTGTACTTCACACAAAAGTCAGGTACACCTGCTGGATCTTTCTGCTCTTCATTCAGACAGTGAGGTCCACCAGCTAGACTTTGTACCCTTCACTCAAACAGTGAAATCCACCTGGTGGACCTTTGAGGACTTAACTCAAGTCAGGGAGGTCCACCTGCTGGAGCTTTTTGCACTTCACTCAGACAGTGAAGTCCACCTGCTAGACCTTTGTAGACTTCACTTAACTCAGGGAAGTCAACCTGCTGGAACTTTTTGCACTTCAATCAAGTCAGGAAGATCCACCTGCTGGACCTTTGTGTACTTTACTCAGGCAAGGATGACTGCCTTCTTTACCTTTGTGGACTTCACTCAAGTAAGGGAATGCCACCTGCTGCACTTTTGTGCAATTCACTCAAACAGTGAAGTCCAACTGTTGGATCTTTGAGGACTTCATTCAACACATACAGGTCCCTCTGCTGGACCTTTGAACACTTCACTCAGACAGTGATGTCCACTTGTCGGACCTTTCTGCACTTCACTCAGACAGTGAGGTCTACCTGCTGGATCATTTTCAACTTCATTCAGATAGTGAGGTCGTCCTTTCGGACATTTTTCGACTTCACTCAAGTCAGGGAGGTCCACCTGCTAGACCTCTATGTATTTAACTCACACATTGAGTTCCACCTCCTACATCTTTTTGCACTTCACTCATATATTGATTTTCACCTGCTGGACCTCTCTGGACTTCACTCAAGTCAGAGAGGTCAACCTGCTTGACCTTTACGTACTTCACTCAGGCAGGGACATCCACCTTCTTTACCTGTGTGAAATTCACGCAAGTAAGCGAGGGCCACTTGCTGCAATTTTGTGCACTTCACTTAGACAGGCAGGTCCACCTACTTGACCCTTGTGCAATTCACTCAGACAGTGAAGTCCAACTCTTGGACCTTTGAGGACCTCATTCATGTTATTGTTGACCTTCTGCTAGACCTTTGAACACTTCACTCAGAGAGATAGGTACACTTGTTGGACCACTGTGCACTTCACTCAGACAGTTAGATCCACCTGCTGGACCTTAGTGTACCTTACCAAGACAGTGAGGTCAACCTACTGGACCTTTTCGTAATTCACTGAGACAGTGAGATCAACCTGCTGGAACTTTGTACACTTCATTCAGAGAGTGAGATTTACCTGCTAGACCTTGTGCCCTTCACTCAGACAGGGAAATCCATCTTTGAGGACTTCATTCAGACAGTGAGGTACACATGCTAGGTCTTTGTGTACTTCACTCAGACAGCGAGGTCAACCTGCTGAATCATTTTATACTTCACTAAGACAGTGAGGTCCACCTGCTGGGCCTTTTTGCACTTTATTCAGACAGTGAGGTCCACCTGCTAGACCTTTTCACAATTCACTCACACAGTGAGGTCCACCTGTTGGACCTTTGCGCAGATTACTCAGATAGTAAAGTCTACCTGCTGGACCTTTAAGGACTTAAATCAAGACAGGCAGGTCCACCTGCTGGACCTTTTTACACTTCAATCATAGAGTGAAGTCCACCTGCTGGACCTTTGTAAACTTCATATAAGTCAGGGAAGTCCACCTGCTGGACCTTCTTGCACTTCACGCAAGTCACGAAGGTCCACCAGCTGGACGTTTGTGTATTTTACTCAGACAGAGCCGTCCACCTTCTTTACCTTTGTGGACTTCACTCAAGTAAGGGAGGGCCACGTGCTGCACTTTTGTGCAATTTACTCAAACAGGTAGGTCCACCTGCCCACCTTTATGCAAATCAGTCAGACATAGGAACCCAACTGTTGGACCTTTGTGGACTTCACTAAAGTCATTGAGTTCCCCCTGCAGGACCTTTCAAAACTTCACACAGACAGTGATGTCCACGTATTGGATCTTTTGTGCACTTCACTCATACAGTGAGGTCTACATGCTGGATCATTTTGCTCTTCATTCAGATAGTGAGGTCGACCTTCTGGACATTTTTGGACTTCACTGAAGTCAGGGAGGTCCACCTGCTGGACCTATATGTAATTAACTCAGACACTGAGGTCCACCTCCTGGACCTTTATGCACTTCACTCACATATTGATTTTCCTCTGCTGCACCTTTGTAAGCTTCAGTCTGACACTGAGGTCCACCTGCTAGACCTCTCTGAACTTCACTCAAGTCAGGAAGATCAACCTTTTAAACTTTTCTGTACTTCACTCAGGCACGCAGGGCCACCTACTTTACCTTTGTGGACTTCACTCAAGTAAACGAGGGCCAACTGCTGCACTTTTGTGCTCTTCACTCAGATAGGCAGGTCCACCTGCTGCACCTTCGTGCAGTGAAGTCCAACTCTTGGACCTCTGAGGAATTTACTCAAGTTATAAAGGTTTCCATGCTGGACATTTGAACACTTCACTCAGAGAGTGAGGTCCACTTGTTGGACCTTTATACACTTCACTCATAGAGTGAGATCCACCTGCTAGACCTTTGTGTACCTCACTCAAGTCATTCAAATCCACATGCTGGACTATTGTGGACTTCATTGAAGCTATTTAGGTCCACCTGCAGTACCTTTTTGGACTTTGCTCAGTTTAAGGAGTTTCACCTGCTGCACCTTTGGGTACTTTACTCGGACTGTCAAGTCTACCTGCTTGACGTTTATACACTTCAGTCAGACAGTGAAGTCCACTTGTCGGACCTTTATGCACTTCACTCAGACAGTGAGGTCTACCTGCTGATCTTTATGCATTTCATTCAGATAGTGAGGTCACCCTTTTGAACATTTTTTGGACTTCACTCGTCAGGAAGGTCCATCTGCTGCACCTCTATGTAATGATCTCAGGCATTGAGTTCCACCTCCTGGACTTTCTTGCACTTCTCATATATATAGACTTTCACCAGCTGGACCTTTGCAAACTTCAATATGACACTGAGGTCCACCTGCTGGGCTTCTCTGGACTTCACTCAAGTCAGGGAGGTCAACCTACTGGACCTATGTACGCTTCTTTCAGAGAGTGAGTTCTACCTGCTATACCTTGTGCCATTCACTCAGATATTGAAGTCCACCTGCTGGACATTTGAGGACTTCACTCAGACAGTGAGGAGCTTATGCTCGATTTTGTGCACTTCACTCAGATAGTGAGGTCTTCCTGCTGGAATTTGTACACTTCATTCAGACTTGAGGCCCATCTACTGGGCCTTTTTGTACTTTATGCAGACAGTGAGGTCCACCTACTGGGCATTTTTACACTTTATTCAGACAATGAGGTCCACCTGCTAGACCTCTTCACAATTTACTCACACAGGAAGGTCCACCTGTTGGACCTTTATGGACTTCATTTAAGTCAGTGAAGTCCATCTGCTGGACCTTCGTGCACTTCACTCAAGTCAGTAAGGTCCACCTGCTGGACCTTTGTGTATTTTACCCAAATAGGGACGTCCACCTTCTTTTCCTTTGTGGACTTCACTCAAGTAAGGGAGGTCCACCTGCTGCACTTTTGTGCACTTCACTCAGACAGGCAGGTCCACCTGCTGCACCTTTATGCCAAATAGTCAGAAATAGAACATATGTTGGACCTTTGTAGACTTCACTCAAGTCATTGAGTTCCCCCTGCAGGACCTTTGAACACTTCACACAGACAGTGATGTCCACTTGTTGGACCTTTTGTGCACTTTACTCATACCATGAGGTCTGCCTTCTGGATCTTTTTGCTCTTCATTCAGATAGTGAGGTCGACCTTCTGGACATTTTTAGACTTCACTCAAGTCAGGGAAGTCCACCTGATGGACCTCTATATTATTAACTCAGACATTGAGGTCCACCTCCTGGACCTTTATGTACTTCACTCACATATTGATTTTCACCTGCTGTACCTTTGTAAACTTCAATCTGACACTCGGGTCCACCTGCTAGACCTCTCTGGACTTTACTCAAGTCAGGAAGGTCAACCTGCTGGACGTTTGTGTACTTCACTCAGACAAGGAGGTCCAACTGCTTTACCTTTCTGGACTTCACCCAAGTACGCTAGGGCTACATGCTGCACTTTTGTGCACTTCACTCAGATAGGCAGGTCCACTTGCTGCACCTTTGTGCAATTCACTCAGTGAAGTCCAACTCTTGGACCTCTGAGGAACTCACTCAAGTCATTAAGGATCCTCTGCTGGACATGTGAGCACTTCACTCAGACAGTGAGGTCCACTTGTTGGACCTTTATACACTTCACTCAGACAGTGAGATCCACCTGCAGGACCTTTGTGTACCTCACTCAAGTCATTTAAGTCCACATGCTGGACATTTTTTGACATCATTCCAGTTATTTTGGTCTACCTGCAGTACCTTTGTGGACTTCACTCAGGGAGGTTCACTTGCTGCACCTTTAGGCACTTTACCCGGACGGTGAAGTCTACTTGCTTGATGTTTATACACTTCAGTCAGACAGTGAGGTCCACTTCTCGGACCTTTCTGCACTTTACTCAGATAGTAAGGTCGCCCTTTTGGACATTTTTGGACTTCACTCAAGTCAGGGAGATCCACCTGCTGGACATTTGAGGACTTCGCTCTGACAGTGAGGTGCACATGCTAGATCATTGTGCACTTCACTCAAACAGTGAGGCCTGCCTACTGGACCTTTTTACACTTCATTCAGACAGGAGGTCCACTTGCTTGAGCCTTTTTGCACTGTATTCAAACAGTTAGGTCCACCTACTGGGCCTTTTTGCACTTTATTCAGACAATGATATCCACCTGCTAGACCTTCTTACAATTCACTCACACAGTGAGGTCCACCTGTTGGACCTTTGTGGACTTCATTTAAGTCAGGAAAATCCACCTGCTGGACCTTCTTGCACTTCACTCAAGTCAGGAAGGTCCACCAGCTGGACCTTTGTGACTTTACTCAGACAGGGATGTCTACGTTCTTTACCTTTGTGGACGTCACTCAAATAAGGGAGGCCCACCTGCTGCACTTTTGTGCACTTCACTCAAACAGGCAGGTCCACCTGCTGCGCCTTTATGCAAATCAGTCAGACATAGAAGTCTAACTGTTGGACCTTTGTGGACTTCACTCAAGTCATTGAGGTCCTCCTGCTGGACATTTGAACACTTCACTCAGACGGTGATGTCCACTTGTTGGACCTTTATACATTTCACTCAGAGAGTGAGCTCTACCTGTTGGACCTTTGTGCACCTCATTCAAATCATTTAAGTCCAAATGCTGGACCTTTATGGACTTCATTGAAGTTATTTAAGTCCACCTGCAGTACCTTTGTGGACTTCACTCAAGTTAGGGAGGTTTACCTGTTGCACCTTTGTGTATTTTACTCGGACTGTGAAGTCTACCTGCTTGACGATTATACACTTCAGTCAGACAGTATCGTCCTCTTGTCAGACTTTTCTGCACTTCATTCAGACACTGAGGTCTACCTACTGGATCTTTTTGCACTTCATTCAGAGAGTGAGGTCGCCTTTTTGGACATTTTTGGACTTCATTCAAGTCAGGGAGGTCCACGTGCTGGACCTCTATGTAATTAGCTAAGACATTGAGTTCCATCTCCTGGACCTTTTTGCACTTCATTCATATATAGGGTTTCACCAGCTGAACCTTTGTAAACTTTAATCTGACACCGAGGTCCACATGCTGGACCTCTCTAGACTTCACCCAAGTCAGAGAGGTCAACCTCCTGGAACTTTGTGTACTTCACTCAGGCAGGGATGTCCACCTTCTTTACCTGCGCGGAATTCACTCAAGTAATCGAGGGCCACTTACTGTAATTTGTTTATTTCACTCAGAGAGGCATGTCCACCCTCGGCACCTTTGTGCAATTCACTCAGACAGTGAAGTCCAACTCTTGGACTTTTTAAGACTTCACTCATGTCATTGAGGTCCTTCTGTTGGACCTTTGAACACTTCAATCAGAGAGAGAGGTCCACTTGTTGGACCACTGTGCACTTCACTCAGACAGTTAGGTCCACCTGCTGGACCTTTGTGTACATCACCAAGACAGTGAAGTCAACCTACTGGACTTTTTTGTATTTCACTCAAACACTGAGGTCCACCTGTTGGACCTTTGTGCACTTCACTGAGACAGTGAGATCAACCTGCTGGACCTTTGTACACTTCACTCAGAGAGTGAGGTCTAACTGGTAGATCTTGGACCCTTCACTCAGAATATGAAGTCCACCTTTCAGGATTTCACTCAGACAGTGAGGTGCACATGCTCAATCTTTATGCACTTCCCTCAGACAGTGAGGTCTACCTGCTATATCTTTGTACACTTCATTCAGAAAGGAGGTCAACCTGCAGGGCCATTTTGCACTTTATTCAGACAGTGAGGTCCACCTGCTAGACCTTTTTACAATTCATTCACACAGTGAGGTCCACCTGTTGGACCTTTGTGACTTCACTCAGATAGTGAAGTTCACCTGCTGGAGCTATAAGGACTTAAATCAAGTAAGGGAGTTCCAGCTGCTGGACCTTTGTGCATTTCAATCAAGAATGAAGTCCACCTGCTGGACCTTTGTGGACTTCATTTAAGTCATGGAAGTCCACCTGCTTCTTGCACTTCACTCAAAACACGAAGGTCCAACAGCTGGACCTTTGCGTATTTTACTTAGACAGCAAAGTCCACGTTCTTTACCCTCCTGGACTCCACTCAAGTTAGGGAGGTCCACCTGCTGCTCTTTTATGCACTTCACTCAGACAGGCAGGTCCACCTGCTGCACCTTTATACAAATCAGTCAGACATAGGAGCCCAGCTTTTGGACCTTTGTGGACTTCACTCAAGTCATTGAGTTTCCACTACAGGACCTTTGAACACTTTACACAGACAGTGATGTCCACTTGATGGACCTTTTGTGCACTTCGCTCATACAGGGAGGTCTACCTATTGGATCCTTTTGCTCTTCGTTCAGATAGTGAGGTCGACTTTCTGGACATTTTTGCAGTTCACTCAAGTCAGGGAGATCCACCTGCTGCACCTCTATGTAATTAACTCAGATATTGAGATCCACCTCCTGGACCTTTATGCACTTAACCCACATATTGATTTTCACCTGCTGGACCTTTGTAAACTTCAATCTGACACTGAAGTCCACCTGCTAGACATCTCTGGACTTCACTCAAGTCAGGAAAGTCAACCTGCTGGACCTTTGTGTACTTCACTCAGGGAGGGAGGGCCACCTGCTTTACCTTTATGGACTTCACTCGAGTAAGGGAGGGCCACATGCTGCACTTTTGTGCACTTTGCTCAGATAGGCAGGTCCTCCTGCTGCACCTTTATGCAGTGAAGTCCAGTTCTTGGGCCTTTGAGGAATTCACTCAAGTCATTAAGTTTTCCCTGCTGGACATACTAACACTGTTTAGATGTAACTTTTTCTCTTCTGAACAGGTGCTCCGTTTATACAAGGGATTGATTCGTCCTTGTATGGAGTACTGCTCCCAC
>JAYMFT010392318.1:0-15499 GCA_038088735.1 Panulirus argus
AACATTACCACGAATATATATATATATATATATATATATATATATATATATATATATATATATATATATATATTCATTTTCAAGAAACGTAAATGTGCGAGTTATAAAAGACCGCAATGGAAATTGATGAGCTTTAAGAAGAATTTTTTGAAGACAAAGGATGACGGGTATGATATACCGCCTTTAAACCCATAGAACATATATATTTGGAATGTAGATTTTAAAACGCCCTTCGTTAATCGTCCATCAGAGAGAGAAAAGTGGCTTTTAAACAAATGCTAAGATCAGAATGTGTGTGTGTATGTGTGCTCTAGATTCGTGAGCGCCATTTATTGTAATGCAGAGCTCTTGAACGACTCCCAGTGAAGTGTGGATAGGATTTTAAGACTTTAATTGGGCCTTTGACACGACCCTTAAGGCTCAGGTCAAAACGACCAGGCTGTTATACCCAAGGGCTGCACCGTCGTGTTCAAGAATCTTGCTCTCGTGCTCAAGGGTCGTACCGTCGTGTTTGTCTCCCTGTCGCCGTGCTCAAAGGCCAAATGTCGTTTCTAACTGTCGTACCGCCTTGTTCCAGGATCTCCGTCGTAATGGATGATCTTGCTGTCGTGTCAGTGGATCGTGCCGTCGTGCTCAAGGGGTTTTGATCTTTCTTTTCGTGTGTGTGTGTGGCCGAGTTAGAGGTTCGTCACAGAACGAAGTCTTAAATTCCAGGGATGGACAGAAGGAGACACGTCCATCACCCCTGATGTACGGTAGATGGTTCCTTTAAGTGTCGTTGGCGGAAGTGCGTTTCGCTCACGCCAGGGGGATGTGAAACTCTAGGGCTAACTCGGGGGAGGGGGTAGTGGGGCCTTGAAACGATGTTAGGGTCAGTGGTTGGTTTTCTTGGTGGCCCTGAAATATTTTGGGGCAGCGTGGTCGTAGGCCCAGAGACATTTAGGGCCAGTGATGTTCGAGGGGGAGCCTGAAACATTTGCATCATTGGTGCCTGTGGGGCCTGAAACACTTGACCCAGTTCATCGGTCATGAAACATTGGAGGCAGTAGTTCTAGGGGATGACCTGAAAATAGAACCCAGCTCAGTGCCTTAAAGTATCAGGGCCAGTGATGCCTAGTGCGCCCTGAAATATTCAGACGAATGTTGCTCATGATCTCAGAACACAAGTGCTCAGGCTGGGACACAAGCACGTCTGCAACGGAAGGCAAATGGTACTTCTGCAGGCCGATCTGTTGCCTCTCTTTAAGATTCTGTGCAGAGAGCAAAGGCGGAGTTACATATAAGAAATTTTGACAGAACGGTGACGTGACGTGATGTGACGTTGACGTGATGAATAGTGCGAATCAACCTTTAGTGGGTTACGAGTAGCAAAGGAAAACTTAAAGCGAAAAAGCTACGAATTTACTCTTCTTACACTATTTTTGACAAAGGCTTCTTTAGGAGGATAAGAGATGTCACCCAGCAACTGGGACCTTTCGTTATTGGGAGGTTCGTCTGCTGTTTGCGTTAGGCTTTAGCGTATTGCTTTAAGCTCAGCTGTGGGGGAATCCTAGAAGGTGAAACCTCAAGAAGGATATATAACCGAGGTTTATTTGTAAATAAAGCTTTTGGTGTTTAGAAAATCTGGCCCCCTGATGTTACTCTAGACACTGGTCAGGTTGAACTTCAAGTCATGATACTATCGTGATCAGTGTTCGTAACGTCATGCTCAAAGGTCGTAACGTCGTGCGCCAGAAGACTGCAGGCAACATCCGAAGGAAACATTATTCCCCAAAGATCCGCAACAAGTTCCCCAGACGCTGGATCCCTCAGTACTCATCCTTTCATCTGGGTAGATCCACGGGAGTCTTGATCATAACCTGGATGTAAAAACCCGAGAGCTATCAGGGTTCCCAGGGCGAGAGAGGTGTGGATATACACCATGAGGAATCTAACAGAACACATTTCTTGTGACAATCCGTTCCCTCATCTCTTAGAAACCACGGTAGTCTGGGCATTTCAGTGCCCGTCAATTCCTCATTTTCACTCATTTGCGAAAGTAGTCAATTACGATTACTTTCTCTTGTGAGAGGTCCCGCGGAGTGCTTTATGCAAGACACCGGAAAGCGAGAGGATGTACCCATCTCCATCTTGTTTCTGCGAATCCCATGCGTACGGTATCTGCGGTGGAGTGGCTTGACTTGCAGGTTTCATAACGATATTGACGTAAACGTTTGTTAATGCTAATGGCAGTTGGGGCGGGTGGGTGTCGGTTGCTTGCGGTATCGGTTGAGTAGAAAATGAGGAGGGAGCCAATCGGCCGAGTCTGTACGAGAGTTGAGCAATGTCCGTCTTGTGGGGAGGTCGTCAACAGAGGCCCTCGGTTGTGTGAATCAGGCTAGGGAGAAGTTATTTCATTTCTCAGCAACAGTAGAGCTTCTGCAGACGATCGAGGTCTTCCTCTCTATAACCGACAGCTTCTACAGTCTGTAACCGAGAGCTATGCCTCACATGTCTGTAATACGCCAAGTGACCCGTCGTCTCCCAACACTTCTCATCACAACAGGTTATGTTTTCAAGGGATGTGAATCGGAGATTGGACGTTCATCCTCTTGAGTTACTTATGGTAACTGAATTCTTTATGCGTCAGTGAAGACAAGGTTGGAGGCCTCCAGAGACTCTTATAGTCTCGGGTCCATCTACAGAAAGCAAGAGATCGTATCACAGAGACCCGTATCTCGTCTCTCATTAGAGATCCCTCATCTGGCGGTCTTCCTCCAGCGTCTCAGTCTTGCGTACGGGTCAGCTGTGAGTGATGAAACTGATCCTGTATTGCTTAGAGCGTGAGGTTAACCTCTTGCCTGTCGGGGAGCGTCCCCATCTCCGGAGAGCCAACCAGTGTTGACATCGGCAGAAGGAAGGGGAAGCTACCACTGGCTACTATTAGTAACACCGCGGTCTACCAAAGAGTTCCGCCACGCTCAACTAACTCATTTCTTCACTTGACCCGTACACCAAGTTGACGTAAACTCGCGAGAGACATGTACAGTCCACTGACTCGCTTCTTTACTTGGTACGACTGTTCTGAAGACACTCACGCCAGGGGTGAAATATTAAACCCACACCATACGCAAGTTTGGCCAGGTATCCTATTTCCAGGCCTCTATCTCAAATTCTCTTAAGGAAGTTGTAGATCTCTTTTCCTTCATATTAAACTACTAAAACGCTACTAGGGACGCACTTCTTACTTACAAAACACCTTGGAAAAAACCTAATCCCTGAGAAGTCTAAGTTTTTTGTACTTATGAAGTCCTGTCTGTGTGTGGGGAGTATTTCTCCGGCAAAGCCGACGGTACAGGTGTTCAGAGTACGGCAGTGTTCACCTCAACTCAACGGCATCTGTGGACCTGGTTGCCCAGCCATGGGATGGCATCTGTCGCAACAGTTGTCGTAGATGAAACAACGGCGGCACCAGAGGTGTTCATTTAGGGACTCCTCCAGACCTCGAAGTGAATTTTGGTGTTTCCGTATTGGAGAGTTAACGTTTGCGATCGGAACGCATGTGTCTGATTCGGTAGAGCATGTCCGTTATCAACACACATCGTCCGTGAATTCTTTCATGTATTATGTCCGTGATCGGCAGACACATCGTGTTTGGCACCTTTAAAATCCGCGGGCGGGGACTTTCACACTGTGTAGTTAATTACGTAGATCACAGTCTGTCAGTTTACCGTCAAAACGGGTGCTATAATAGACAGGACTCGATCAGAATCTGATATAACCGAGTAGACCATAAGACCCGAGACTGGGGGGAAAAGTGAGACTGAATCATAGGCCCCGGGTTGAATATTGGGGTTTGAAGACCGTAGCTTTAGCCCGGCAAGAGGGATTTCGACGCTCCCTCGCTCGCCCCCTTTCCCCCTTAACCGAACAAGAAGAAACGTCCCAGCGAATCATCGAAGGAAAGAGAAAGTGCAGAGGGGGTGGGGGAGCCTAGTGAGCGAGGTGTTGCGGGGGAAGAGCACTGAGCGCAGAGCGTCGCGTGGGGACCAACAGCTGGTACTCACTCGCGTCCTTTACATCGTGACAGACGCACGCGTCCTCCGCTGCGTCGTCCCCTCCCTGGAGGATCCTCCCTCAGCCATCATCAGTTGGTCTCACTCCCGGCCGGTCCGTAAGCTCGAACGTTACCTCTCGAACAGGACAAACAGAGACGGAACTTGCCGTGAACGGACGGGTATGCAGATGAGGCTATCGTAATGTCCATGGAAATACTGGTCGTAACTGTACCGTAATATCGTCAGTGTATTAGTCAAAAGGTCAGTGTTGGGGGGAAACATGCGACTCTTGCCCGTGCTGGTGTTGGTGTGTGTGTTGGCTGGGGCGGCGACGGGACTCAACTTCAACATCTTCAGGTGGCCGTCCTTCAACAGGCACCGGAGCGCCAAAGGGGGAGGAGGTGGCTACGGGGGAGGAGGAGGAGGCGGCAGCGGCCACAGGAAGGGGAACCCCTTACGTGGCCTGCAGAGGCTAAAGGCCCACGCCTTCACGAGCCTCAGGAACCTGAAGGCGCCCATCATCGACGGGATCCGCAGCCTGAAAAGCCATGTGCGCGACCTGAAGGGGAACCTCTTCAGGAAGGGAAACATTTTCAACAAGGGTAAAGGCGGCGGTGGCGGTGGTCAGTCCAGCTACTACCGCCAGCCTCCCTCACACTACGGCGGTGGTGGGGGAGGCTATGGCGGTGGCCACAGCGGCGGTGGTGGAGGAGGAGGCTACAGCGGTGGCCACAGCGGCGGTGGTGGAGGAGGAGGTTACAGTGGTGGCCACAGCGGCGGTGGTGGAGGAGGAGGCTACAGCAGTGGCCACAGCGGCGGTGGTGGAGGAGGGGGCTACAGCGGTGGCCACAGCGGCAGTGGAGGAGGAGGAGGCTACAGCGGTGGTCATATCGGCGGCGGCCACAGCGGTGGAGGCCACAGTAGTAGCAGCCATGGAAGTGGCCACACTGACAGTGGTCATGGAGGCGGTCACACTGGGGGCGGCCACGGCGGGGGCGGTGGGAACAACGGGTACATCGAGGTGTCCCCTGTGGCACCATCCACAAGTCACAGCTCCCCTTCCGCCCCGTCCTCCAGCTATGGTTCACCTCCCTCGGGCTTCACCTCCCCTTCAGCGCCTGCCACAGGACACAGAGCCCCACCATCAGGCGGGTACACCGCCCCGAGGGCACCGTCAGCAGCTTCCTCCGCCTCGCACTCATCTGGCAAAGGAATCTCCTCCCCCTCGGCACCATCTGCTGGCCACATTGGCACCCAGGGTGCCCCTACCAGCACCAAGGGCAGCCAGCAGGTCACGGGCACAGGTTACCGCGCCCCTCAGACCTCATCTGCCAACGGGTTCTTCCCCTCCGCTCCCCACACCGGTCAGCGAGCCTCCTCAGGCTTCGCCGGTTTCAGCCCTTCCCAGGGCCCTTCCGGATCCTACGGCCAGACTGGCGCCAGACCTCAACAGATCACCTTCCCGACGGGTTCCAAAGCGTCGACTGGCGCTACGGGTCCGACAGCTTCGACCGGCAGTGGTTACAGAGGCCGCGGGCAGACGCATATCAATGCCCCTCTGTCAGCCGCCATGGCGATGGGGCATCTGTTGGACGAAGACGAGGTCGTCCATAGCACGGACAAGTGGCGCCCAATAGTGGGAACTACGGGCACCGCCCCGGCAGCCATCGACGTCCGGACTCCCGTAAACACCGGCCACACAGCTAGTGGACAGAAGACGGAAGTCGGGACGACAGTTGACACGACAGAGGAACCCCTCTTCATCAACCTGGACGGCAGTCTGGGCGAACCGGGCGACGCAATTCACAACGACCCGGTAGAGGAATCTCCCGACGGCGACTCGTACTTGGTCTTGGCCACAGAGGAATCCGATGAGGTGTTGCTGGTGGACAAGGGCAGCGTCGATGCAGCGGCCGAAGCCCTGGCCAAGGTGGCCGAGGCTGCCCTCGTGATTGAAGACGAGCCTCAGGGTCCTCCCCTGACTGGCGACGGGCCCAAGGGTCCCTCCCTGATTGGAAACGACCCCCAGGGTCCTTCCCTGACTGGAGACGACCCCCAGGGTCCTTCCCTGACTGGAGACGAACCCCAGGGTCGCTCCCTGACGGGCAGCCGACCGCAGGAGAACGTCGTCTCGGTGGGTCAGAAGGACGACAGCGCGGGCGGCAGCGGGAGCCGTGGGTCAGACGGGCTGCAGCCGGGGCAGGAGTCGAACATGATGTTCGCGGGGCTGATGGAGGAGCTCCAGCTGTCCTCGCTCACGGCCCTCATCCGCCGGGCCAACCTGGAGGCCATGCTCACCACCGAAGGTAAGGTCACGGGGCAGGTCATGCTCCTACAGGTGGGTGGGTAGGTCAGGAAGGTGTCTCAGGTCACGTTCTGCTTCGTGCTGTTTCCTGCCACTAATGTGTTCCTCTCACTGTGGCTACAAAGAATATTTCTCTCGTGAGACGAGGCCCGATAGATTCGCTGGGAAAGTGGCGAAAGGAAAGTCTATAATTAACTGTTTCGCAACAAAGGGTTCATGATTAACGATTGCACAAAGTTGATCACTAGCATAATGATTATATTTTCACGTATCATTAATGCCATTTACGTGTGCGTGTGCGTGTGTGTGTGAGTAATTGCCTACTCGTAATCACCCGTTTATGTCGTACAGGGAGTTTTACAGTCGTGGGTCCCCATCTTTTGAGCATTCTGTACTGCCATACAACTTCATAGATTTCTGTCATGCTGTCTGCATTAACCACGTCTTCAGCTGGAAGTTATGGGTTTCCACACTTGCATTATATACCCTACAGTTGCTCAACACACCTCCAGAAAACACTCAGATAAATGAGAGGATTCCTATAGGTAGCAAACAGGAAAAAGTAAAGTTTTTTGCGATTCATTAAAAGGTATACAGATGGCGCTCTGAGAAAGGAGTGGAGTTACGAGAGCCGAAGAGATTTCTATCCGCCCTGCCTCCCCTCCACCGTAGGTGCAAGTCAACAAACACACACTCACACGTGTCGAGTTTTTTTTTTTTTCTGGCGAAGTTCTACTTCGTATAGGGTTCTATTATCGTCGCGAAGTTTTACCTCGTTATCACATCCTTCAATCTCCCTCCACGCTCTTCGCCTGTTGACGGGCACCATCCAACCCAATCGTCTCGCATTAACAATATCTCTTGTTCGGGGAGGGTGACATCCACCCTTCCCTCATCACTATGGCGCCACCATCGGCTAGGACGAGAGTCGAAGTAGTTCCAGGTCTTCTTGCGACCTCAAAGTAGTTCCAGGTCTTCTTGCTACCTTGGAGTCGAAGAAGTTCCAGGTCTTCTTGCGACCTCGGAGTCATAGTAGTTCCAGGTCTCCTTGCGACCTAGGAGTCGAAGTAGTTCCAAGTCTTCTTGCGACCTCGGAGTCGAAGTAGTACCAGGTCTTCTTGCTACCTTGGAGTCGTAATAATTCCAAGTCTTCTTGCGACTTCGAAGTCGATCGACCTCCCATGTCTCATCGATTGATTAGTAACGTTTTTAAACGTTGCAGGCGTTTATCATCCAACCAGGCCTTATGAATATACAAGATATATAATTGAGACGTACGAAAATGCGCCAAAACCCTCTTGCTAATCAAGGAGCCTGTGGACACGAAGGGACTGTGTGAGGATCCCTGCAGAAGGTGAGAGGAAGGAAGCGGGTCTCCCGTTTTCCTCATTAATGGGCAGTTTCCATGGGGGTCTCGACCGCGGGACTCTCCCTCCATATGGTGCCAGGCTGTGCTGGCAGCCATAACAGCCGAGGACCAGTCGTGAAAGGTCTGCTGTGCCTGGTGTGTGTGGTCTGCTGTACTTGATGTGTGGTCTGTACTTGATTTGTAGCTTTCCGTACTTGATTTGTGGTCTTTTGTACTTGACGTGTGGTCTGTACTTGATTTGAGGTCTGTACTTGATGTGTGATCTGTACTTGATTTGAGGTCTGTACTTGATTTGTGGTCTGTTCTTGATTTGTGGTCTTCTGTACTTGTTTTGAGGTCTGTACTTGATTTCTGGTCTTCTGTACTTGATTTGAGGTCTGTACTTGATTTGTGGTCTGCTGTAACTCCACTGCGGAGGTCACCCTTGCTGTGGAGGTCACTGTAACGCTCCACAGGTACGGACGGTTTAGGTTAGGACGGTACAGGTACAAATGGTAACGGTTTCGGGCTGGGCAGGTACGCACGTTACAATTACGGGTGGTTGAGGTGCACACGGGACAGATATGGAAGGTTCAGGTACGTAAGGTACAGTTAAGGGTGGTATAGGTACGTACGGTGCATGTAACTTCAGTCAGGAACATGGCTGGTTTGCTCTGGCTTCGAGAAGGAACCGTAAGTCTACGGCTTTTATGGGTATATTTCCAGTTTTCGTAACCCTATTTTCCTTAATAAATTCGAAACTCCGTCTCCTGTATTGGTGCCAAATGTGACTCAAGTATGGAGGAAATGCTTCGTCCAAGAGTTATGGCGCAATTTGCCTTTTAATTGACAAATATATGTTGTGGTTTCCAGTCGCCGGATCCCTGGCACCGCGAAAAGTATATGAGGACGTCACTTCGTATGACGCAATTACTGCCATCTGTTGGAGGTAATCCTAACTGAAAGGAAAGCGGTCATAGCTGCCATGTTTTGGTCAGTTTGATTGGTGCTCCGCCTCTTAGTAATTATTATCTTTCCTTCGAGCACTCGCTGTGTTTATGGGGTAAGTGGCAGTAGCATGCGTGATGTTTTTTCCATCAATATATATGACAGGATCTTCTGTAGGGCTTGTATCAAGAGACACAGAGCTGGAGTATATATTAGAGTAAGCGACTGTGTGATATAACTGACTCCCGAATATGGTTTCGCTTGACAGTGTTTAAGAGAAGACATTTGCTTATCGTATAGGGAGGAATTGACACACTCTCATATGTTCACATACATATAAGGCCTTTCACAGCTTAGTTGGTAAAATATGTATGCTAAACAGGCAGATGATGATTTATGTAATGCCAGCGCAGCCACTCGGCTGACTGGAGATCAAGTATAACCCTGCAACTGTAACATTCTCGTACGCGGCAGACTGGTTACTGTCAAATTTCGTTGTTTACATTCGTAACGACCAGGACTCCCAAAGACAGCGTGGAAAGAATTCGCTGGTTTAAGAATTTCCAGGGACGGTAGACGTCATTGAGGGAGACGGGGGACATATGAGCTCTCGGGTTCTTTATGGTTGCGAAATGACACAATATTTTTTTCTGTCGTAGACGGACGTACTAAGGGAAAGTTGGCGACTCCTGACGCAACAGTTTACAATAGTGAACCCTCCCAGCGCGATGTAGTACGTTTTTTGTAGAGAATTCCAAGGGGGAAGGCGGAAGGAAGCCTGGTGGTGTTGGTGTGTTCCTTATGGGAACAAACAAAGGAAGTGGGTTTTCATTCTAGGGTTTTTATATCGGGTGTGCTTGGGTACGTTTTTTTAGGCGTTGTTGTGTGTCCGAAGTTACACGCTGGCTTGTGTTGGCATCAGGCGTGGCAGGAAAGGGGAAAAGACCCTCCTCCCTCACACACACACACACACACACACACGAACACAGCACGAAGGCACTGGGAGCGATGCATGAGATGGAGGTCGTCAGGAAGGCACGTATTATCCCCTGACCTTGCGCGCTGTCTCGGCCTGGGTGGGTGTGTGTGTGTGTGGGGGGGGGGGACCCGCTTGTCGGTGGCCATCCAACCCCCCCCCCTCTCCCCCTCCCAGCCTCACACGACGTCCGCCCTATGCTGCTTCACGCGCTCCCCGTGACCCACTCCGGCATTCACGCCATCTGGAGTCCCTAACCAGTATCAGAGAGAGAGAGAGAAAAGAGAGGGAGAGAGTACTTTACGACGAGAGTTTGTCATTAGGCATCATGGCTTAGGTTAGCGCGTTGTCCTCACCGCCTGTGTCAGTGGGACCCGGTTGTGTCTCCAGTATGTCACCCAGTGTACTGGCATGACCCCCCCTCCCCCTCATCGTTGCTGAACTTCTCTTTGACGCGTCGAAAGTTCCTCCTTTTGGCATAATGGGAAGCGAAGCCTGGCCTGACATATTGGTTTACGAAAGCAAAAGAGTCCCATCACCTGATGCATATGGGAGTACCTATCGACACAGTAACATTACCAGATTTTATGTAAGATACTCTAAACACGAACAAAGGACTGAGGAAAACAAGACCTGGCTAGACTGTGTACATTTTGTACCTCTCTGTGTGTGTAGTAATGATGGCAGTCCATCTTGGGAGAGCGTGTTATGGAGTGAGGGAAAAGGAAACACTCTCCCTTAAACCACAGGCAGATATTAACGCGCCGCTTTGGACACCACCACAAGACATGCAAGAGCTTTTGGAAAGCAACCAACAAGCATGAAAAGGCAGGCGGACCATAAGGTTACCGTTGCATGGTGGGTTCCTGCCTGGAGGCAGTGAGTGGCCAGCTTACCGTCCGTAATTACTTTAAAATACTGTCTTTCAGGCCGTGAGGCGTAAGGCGTTTCCTTTATTTAAAGCCAGATGACAGACGACCTGATGGTCTGTGACGTGGCTGCCTAATGAAGAAGGACAACTATGTGGGACTGAGAGATGATTGAAGATCTGATAGTCCACGAAGAGATTGTCTGCTGAAGGACATAAATAGTATCCCAAAGTCCAAATTTCCACTGGTAGAGGTGGGATAGTAAAGCAGACGGCTGGTTGAAGGTTGTATGAACATTACAACTTGCTTTTAAGCCAGAGGCAAGGTAACGAGTGGTTGGCAGAGATTTGGGACTCTGTGTTGGACGCGCCGGAGAATTTTCTACCGTCCTAACCATCGTGGAGCTTGGGAAATATAATGCTGAAGAATTAATACTGTTACGTTTTAATCTTTGCTTCCCATAGGAACACGAGAAGCTACATCCTCCTAGCATAATACTGGCTTAAAGGGAAATAAGAACCATGATGTAAGCTCTAGCATATTTCAAGCTGCCGAAGATCTCATTGACAAGTTACCTGTCTGGTGGAGAAGCGGCCGCTTTCTTATACGCAGGTGCTCGTGTCGCCAGCTCTCTTCCACTGAAGACCACCTCTTTTCTAGAAACCCAACCACCGCACTAAAGTTAAGACTGGAAAATTCCTCTCACGAACCGAAGAAACTCGTACATATTTAGTGTCGCTTGTGTGTGTGAGGGGGGGATGGTGAACTCGTCGGGCTTTTCTTCATGATGGAACGAATCTTCTTCGAACGAGCGAGCCAGATCGTTTGTTGAGGAACTTTGATCAACTTGCCATACGGTGTGTCTTTTTGGCCTTCCACACACAACTGTTGATAAGCCCGTGGCCGGTATTATCTGAGTGTGTGTGCCTTACTGATAGTGTCTTGCGAAGGCGGACGTCCCGCCCGTTTAAGTCTAAAGTGTCGGAACTCCGCGTCGCAGGAGAGCCAAACCATGTGTCTGGTGATCGGACGCCGAGGAAAGGGAAACACAGAACTCATCCCTGGCGGTGAAAATGCGACAACCAAACCGCCATTGTCTTCTGGTGAAATAATGGCTCTCGCTTAACCCGGGACACGAAGATGAAGGGGTATACACCTACAGAAATGGTAGAGAGGGGTTGTAAACCCATTTGGAGAAGAGAGAAAGAAAACGAGACAGAAAAAAAAGGAGTATCCTGGTAAACAAAAGCCACCGCTCCGGTAGGTGGGGAGGAGGGTCATCAGATGTCAACAAAGCCTTTTATAGCAATTCGCTTAAAAGCTTAGGGTCTGAGAGTCTTCCGGTTCCTCCTCTCTTGCGCCATAGCTTTCCCTTTCTTTCCTCCATGAGAGATTAAGGAAATATAAAAGGCAAGGGAACGCCATCAACCTGGGCGATTAATCGCAAGAACAACGCCCGGCCGAAGGAAGTCGGTAGACGTGAAGTAACCACCGCTCTGGAAAGGTTAAGAGGGGGGAAGCATACGGGTGATGTAACCCTGTTTTACGTGCCATCAGCTGTTCAGGAAGCACGAGCGACCGATTGGCACTTCGTGGGTGTTTATTTATTTCTTTTTCGAGAAGTTAACGTGGGAGAACTCCTGGTTTGAAGACCTCCCTGTTCGGAGAACGATCGGCTTTGGAAAGCCTTTGAAGTGTAGAGCTTCTGGTTTGGAGAAACCCTTTAAAGTGGAGAACTAATGGTTTGGAGAACCTCTGTAGTCTAACAGAACCTCTGGTTTGGTTCACGCACACTTTCCCCCAGTAGCAACTGAGGGAAAACCTTTCCCTTTCTTCAGTTAGTTGATCTTTTAATATGTCGCCATTAGATTGCTTAACCCCTTTGTTTCTTTGCGAAGGGCATTTACAGGAGACGCCCATTGTCTGTGTAATTTTTGATATTGTCAGGATACGGAAGTTGTGTGTGTGTGTGTGAGAGAAAGAGAGAGAGAGAGAGAGAGGTGCCAAAGGGCTATCTGGTATCTGATACGTTGTTTTAATTATTGAGATCTGGTCATTTTTGTTCACTCTGAGCCTATAGTATTGGGTCAAGGCTTCAGCATATCTTTTTAGGTAGTAAAATGTATTGAACAGCAAGATTCGGTCATTGGACTCGACAATGTTTCTGTGATACTTTAGACTTTTCTGTTCACTGATGTGCACAGAAGAATTACTTTGAAATGAATTATCTTGTCCAAAGGTTGCAAAAAAAGTAATCCTCCGTTTATATAAATGGACCAGATGCTTTTTTTTTTTTAGGGGGGGGGTTTGTGGTGATGTATTGCTAAGGCAGTTTTCACCCGATAAAAAAAAAAAAATTGGTGTTTTTGTAATTTGGTGAATCGTTTGTGTGGATGAGTTTAATGTTTTGGTCTTGAAGGCAGTGAGAGAGCGGGTCTGGTAGCATCTCGAGGGGAGTCAGGACTGATTTGGCGTCATTGATGGAACGTTGTTAGACCAGATGCTCTTCTTCGTGGCTGAGTGATATTGATGCAGCTGCTGCCTCCTGGCGGTGGTGCTGTTGATGCTGTTGTTAGCTTGCGAGATGAAGCGGCTTCAGTCATTACGTTCGAAGCCTCAGAAGCATTTTTAACGGCATTGGCCCAGATTTCCCCGTTGTGTCGTTGTACCTGCATCGTTAAATAGTGATGATGATGTTGATAGTGATGATGACAAACAACGATACAGAGAAACTTCTTTTTTTTTTCTCTCCGTTGGGTTCCCAGTCGCATGTTGTATATGCGGATTACGTGTCTGTTAGGGCAATGGAGGATGTCTTTGAAATTATTAAAGGGACGATTGATTGAATAGACGATCAGTCGTAAAGAGGGTTGATTAAACAGGAGGACTAATTAGAGAGGATTAATTTAGGTTTGTCCATAGTCGATGGTGGATTGGTCTCAGCATCTCAAGACTTATATTTTATATACAATAATGAACATATTTCCCTTTAACAAGCAAGAGATTTACGTCCTTACTCAACCAGTTTTCAACCCAGACGTATACCCTTTTGCTCTCTCTCTCTCTCTCAGGGGACACTGTGGTTTCCCCAATGGTCTTCTCTCGTCCTCCACTCCCCACCCCCTGTGGCGCCCCCGTGGTATAATGTCCCCTCCCCCTCCCCCCCTCCCCCCCCTGGGCGACGACGCACAGCTTCCGGAGGGCAGGAACCACCCCTCCCCACCCCACTCCCTCTCTCCCTTCTCCCCAACGCGAAGTGGTCGTGGAGGAATTTGATTTAAAAACCCTCTCCTTCCCCTCGCCATAATCACCGGAAGCTGATGCCCCAAGATTCCCCGAAATGCCGGAAGACGTGGCGTAAGACAAGAGCGCTTGCGCTAAACACACACACACACACACACACGCACACGCTGGAACACATACATGCACAGGCGCATTCATACATAAACACACACTGACACACGCACGTGCACGCTTGCTAATTGGCGGAGGTATAACGCGTAAAGCCGGCGGGAGGAGGAGGAGGAGGTTCGGGGAAAGCTTAAAGTGAGAGTTACTCCCATGGGAGAGTGTGGCCATGTACGTGTGGTGTGACCATGTACGTGTGGTGTGGCCATGTACGTGTAGTGGTCATGTACGTGTGGTGGGGCCATGTACGGGTGGTGGTGGCCATGTACGTGTGGTGTAGCCATGTGCGTGTGGTAGCTATGTACGTGTGGTGGGGGCCATGTACGTGTGGTTTTCATGTACATGTGGTGGCCATGTACATGAGGTAGGGCCATGTACGTGTGTATAGGTAGACACACGTACTAATGGTGAGCCACGTGTATATGTATGGGTTGCTACTGGCGTATGCTGTCAACGTGTATGGGATAACCACGTACATATGGTGGCCACGTGCATATGTCTAGGTTTTGCCACGTACTTATGGTTTTGCTACGTGCATATGAATGGGTATTCACGTGCATATGTATGGAGGTTAGTTTTGCACGTGGGAGAGCCTCTCTCTCTCTCTCTCTCTCTCTCTCTCTCTCTCTCTCTCTCTCTCTTTCAGAGGACAGACAGACACGATTTTCAAACGTTAGTCAAAAAACGTTTACCCGAAAAGGCCAGTCACAAACGATTGTCACGTTGACGACATAGATTTCTGAACGACCAAGGAATGTATTCTGTAAACCCGATTACTCTTATGTATGTATTTCTGGTATATACATTCACATACATTCTCATTCCTCACAAATGTCTTGTGGGGTTTCTTTTGAACATTTTCAGCGACCGGTTTCTCCATACCGTAAGTGTCTCTTGGATACCACAGTGGTCTGTAGATACCGTAGATTGACAAACAAACTAGTGCGAGCAGTGATTTCAACGCTGTGGGATAGATAAGGATCTTGGACAGTCCATTGCCTCCTCAACGAAGAATGCTTTGTGATAATTATATATATATATTATATATATATATATATATATATATATATATATATATATATATCTATATATATATCCTAATGTTGCTTTGAGAGACTCCCCTACCTCCCTCCTATTGGATGTGAATCACTCTTTCGAATGACGATGAGAAATATTCACGTTATTCACGCAACAAACGTGACACACTCTCTAATACAGAAAGAGCGCCAGTCGATCAGTGTCAAGGGCCGGCCTGAGTGTCTCGGTGTCAAGGAGTCTGTCTGTCAGTCTGTTCGTCTGCGTCGTTGCTTCCGCAAACGGCGCAATTGCTTGCATCTGGTGTCTGGAGGGATTAGATTTATTCTTTGTTTTACAGTATTTTCATTAGGAGAAGAAACTTATAATTGGCCCTCAGGAATGAATATAACACTATGGATCAGTTTACTGGGACTTGTGTAATAATTCTTAACGTTAGGGGAAATTTACAAATTACGTTTGTTGTTTTGTGGTGGTGGTGGGGGAAGTTGGTGGGGACAGAACTGGTGCTGATTTGTGGCGGGGAGAAACTTCCCCCCCCCCCCCCCCCCCCCCCTCCCTTTTCTCCCACCC